>WJFF01000009.1:0-13772 GCA_011800825.1 Fonsecaea pugnacius | reverse complement strand
GCACACTCCATCGCAATGACCACCGCCATCGAGGCAAAACTGGCTCAGGAATCAATCTCAGCCATCCCACCCACCGCCAACGGTCACATGAACGGCAACGCCACGATCCACGGAGAGGGAAACCCCGAAGTGCTTGTGGCAAGCGACGCGAGTAAAGGACTAGCGATCGAGGCCGAGAAATTGAAGATTTCAGAGACGGGGGAACGGGATGGAGAAAGCGAGAGGCCAGCTATGGAGAGATTCGTGACTGCGACGGAGGTGTAAAACGACTCCAGCCACAGCCTCGAGTCCCAGTCAGAAGATGAGGAAGAGACCCGCTCGGGCCTATTTCTCCAAGCTCCACAAGCGCGACTACTCAATGCTATCTATCTAATTTGCTTTCATGATGTGCGACACGGAAGCTCACATGGGGGTGGGCAGATGATGCAGCATATCCGACTCCGCTACTGGCAGGCTTGTTACCATTTTGTTTTGGGAGCATCAAGACACCTTGTTTTGCATCTTTTGAAGGGCGCGGTGCGGGTCTCTTCTGCCTTGTCGTTGCGGTTTCGACGTTCTGCAGCCTGGCCGTAGGACGGTCTGGAGTTCAAGGCTGTGCGTGCGGAAAATACCCCTACAAAGAGCATATATAATGATAACTTCAGACGGACGGACACGATTGCGGGTGGTAGATATCATAATCTGTGCTTACAATTGTTGCTATCTATATTGGACCCTTTATTGCGTACAGGAAGATAGCTGGAAGCCACTTTTGGTTTTAAAGAGCTTCGACACACACCAGAGCATCCCATGTTTGTCCTTAATCTTGTTCAACTTTCGGTATCCTGGCACATTTAACGGTGATCCCGGCCGTCGAATTTTCATGTCTTTCAAGATCTTCCTCCCGCAGTTTCATCTGCTAGTGGGCGTGTCCGATGTCGGTTCACATCGGACCGGACAATGGCGACATGGTGCTTGAGGGTTTCGTGTCGGTATCGTGTGTCACTCATGCGGCAATGCCGATGACCCCGCAAGCAGGTCGAGGACCCGCGTTGCCGGTCTTCTTGCTCTCTTCATTCCCGCCCTTGCCGAGGTCATCAGTACCCGCGTGGACAACGATGGTTCGCTATCCACACATGTTAGTTCCTGGTCAAATGGTTGCCAAATATGATATGCAGATGAGAATAGGACTAGCAAAGGGATGCTAAGAGAGGTCGTTCTTTTTGGAAATACGTACGCCGAGAACGCTGTGCTCGCCAATCAGCTTGACAAAGCTGTCGCTGACGCTGCCCTTGGCGTTGCCCTGAGCATCAGTCTTGATGTTTCCCAAATCACCGACGTGTCGATCCGAATCGGTTGGGGCTCCGTGGGACTTTCCATGAGGGTTGTCTGGGAGGAAATCTAGCATCAGTATATTGCGCTTCCTTTTCTCTCTTTCTCCGGGAGCCTTCGGGTCCGATATCGCTGGGGAGACGTACAGTGAGGACCAGCGCTGGTGCAGCCGTTGGTGTTGTCACCGAATTGGTGGACGTGCATGCCACGCTCGGCGTTGGGGTCGTGGCCCTGGATATCCCAGGTGATGGTGGTGGGAGAGGACTCAGAAGTCTGCTCGAAGGTCACCTGGCCGGTGATCTTGGAGTCTCCACGGATGACAGCAACTAAGGAGAGGAGGTGTCAGTGAGGATCAGGTTCGTGAAAGGACGTAGATGGGATGGGCTGAAGCGGTTTGAGTCTCAACCGACAGATGGAAGAGTGCTCTAGCCGGACTAATTTGATGCTGACAGAACAGGACTCGTGGTCGGGATAGCCCGTAGAGCCCAGGTGCCCGCGTCTGGAGGATGACTGACCTGCTTTGACCATTTTGGCGGCTTAGAAAGTGATTGTGCAGAGTATAGGTGACTGTTGCAGAATGTACCAAAGTGAAGCGAAGATGATGACGAGCTGTTCAAGAAGATGGAAACCGGAAGAGTTTTCACGAAAGGAGGAACTCCAAGGAAGTAATCAGAGGCCGGTGGAGTTAAGAAGAAACGAGCCCTCCTACAAGCGGACGTTCAATGTACGATGAAGCAATTGAACCTGGAAATGAGGGGCTCGGATGATGCAAATCGCCATGCGCAGTGAGGGGCACCAGTGCCAAGAAGTGCCAAGATTGCGCAATGGAGCAGAGTGCTTCCCTCTTTCGACCGGAGCCGGATAAACTTTGCCGGTCACGGAACCAATAACCAATCACATGCGAATTCTGGGGAAATCCCAGGCTCCACCCATATACAAGTACGAGGTATACTGGCACGTACTTGGACAACCTCGCACCACTGGTACCACAGAGACTTGGTATGGGCGATTGCATGGCTTCCAAATCTTGTGACATGTGGCACACACCCAAGCTGTATGTGGCATGATAATTTGTAGATCCATGAAATATTAATATACATCATTGTCGCTCCTACCATCAACAAAAACCGCAAGAGAAGCCTACCTATTCGTATCCTCCGTTTATCGCAGGGAGACTATCCGGTTAAACATTGAAGGTGATCTTGCATCACTGAATCCAAGCTCCTCACGCTCAATCGCCAGTTTGAAGGCCAGATCCCTTCATCAGCTGGGCTTGTTTGATGCTGATCTGTCCTTCTTCAACCGTGCACCAATACTCACGATCGCTTATCACCTCTCACGCCCCAAAAAGACGACCTCATATTTGTGAATTTTATGCCGGTCTTGCTTACCTAACCGCGACAAATTATCCCGCCATGGCATCCGACGACAAGGAAAACCTCCCGAAATTCATCCAGGCTATGGAGTCCATCTTTGGGCCATTACCGGAAGCAACAGATCAGAATCTCTCCAAATGGACACCCCCACCGGCCGCCGAGGGCCATCGAGGCCGCTATCTCTGGACCGACGGGTTCGCCGTCGTCAACTTCCTGACCCTGTATCAGCTCACCAACGAGGACCGCTACCTCACCTTTGCGAAGAACCTCATCACCACCGTGCATGACATCTTGGGTTATACGCGCAACGGCAAATCACGTCTTCCCGGCGCCACGGATGAATACCCCCTCAAAGGTGGGCTCCGGATCGGCAAACACGACGAGTCTGGCGAGGACGGCGATGGCCAATACTTCCACTATCTCACGGTGTGGATGTTCGCCCTCAACCGCATGAGCGTGGTGAGCGGGGACAGATGGTACAACGACCAAGCCATCACCATGGCACAGGCCATTCTCCCACACTTCATGTCCAACACCGAGTCACACCGGCCGCGCATGTTCTGGAAACTCAGCACGGATCTCTCGCAGCCCCTCGTCCTGTCCGAGGGCAACCTCGACCCGCTCGACGGCTACGTCACGTACCAGCTCCTCCAGTCCACGAACCCTGACGACCCGAAGATCCTGAGCGACGAGGTCTCTCTGTTTAAGAGGATCGTCGACAAGAAACTCCGGGACTACACCTCCGCGGATACTCTGGACCTGGGCATGACGTTGTGGACAGCGCACTGGTGCACGCCCGAGGAGGAGTGGGCCACCCATCTGACGTCTCGCGCCATCGGCTGCGTCAAGCAGCTGCTGGAGAACGACTACTTCGACCAGCCGGTGGATCGACGCCTCGCGTTCCGCGAGTTCGGAACCGCGCTCGGGCTCAAGGCCGCCCTCTCCAGCGCGACCGACGAGGACGGCCTGTGCCGCGAAGACGAACTGGTCGACGCCGACATTCGTGAACTTCCCGACTTGATTTGCAGAACCTGGGAAGACACAGGCCTGGTCCCGGTGCCGACCAAGAAGATGCAAGGGCGCATGGCCGAGCTGATGCCCATCACCGCAGTCATGTATGCGACTGCGCTGATTCCGGGGCTGATGTGTAAACAGTCGTGAACTGTGATTGAGCTTTGGAGGAAGTTCTGAGAAGAAGATCGGATATCTTGGTTTGGGGGGGAAATCTTTTAATACTAATACGTTCTCACCACTGACTATAGTTCTTTGTTTCACGAATCCCGACTACCGACCATAATCAAACTATTATCAACACAGAACTAGCCAAAGTATCGAGACAGCTCCTCAGACGCCACAGGACCAAGCATTGCCCACCCTGCCTAAATACCAACTGCAATTACATATTGAAACCCAACAAAAAAGACCGTCCCTTACCCTTGCATTCATCTGCCTGCACCAGACTCCCTCACAATTGCATCGCCTTCACCACCCCATATCCGCCCAGGACAGAGACGGCAACTGGCACACAAATCTTGCTCATCCAGAGCTTCAACCCTAGACTGATCCTCCAACTGACCACCTTCTCCATCTTGCCCCGATCGTTGGTCCTCGGGACGGCGATCTCGGGCTCCTCCTTGCCCAAGTACTCACACAACGGCGCCCAGCCCATAGCGGGTTCCCAAAGAAGCACTTCCCTGCCTCTTTGCTGGCACAGCTTCATCACCCAGGCATTGTGTTTATCGTATACTTCTTGACTCCAGAAATTGTCTGCGCCAAACTTCTCCTTGCAGAATCGTTGCCATTCGATCTCGCATTGATAGTGCCAGTAATCCGGAATGCTCCAGAAGCAAGCCACCCGGTACTGCCAGCTCATAAACGGGGCGATGGTCGATTTCATGCTGGCCTCCCAATCGGCAGCACCGCCCTTGCGAATGTTCAGCACCACTTTGGCATCAGGGTACATCTCGATCAGGTCTTCGACGAACAGATGACCAGGGAAGTCTGCTGTTGCCGCGCATCCGGCGAAGAGCTTGTAAAGGATGGCTCGACGTCTTTGCGTGTCCGTTTCGCGGAGGGCGTCATAGAGGAGGCGCATGTTCATAGGCGAGGAGAGGCAGCGGTTCATGTGCATGGTTGGTCCTACGTTGAGGAGGGAATTGTTCTCGAGCATTTCTTTCAGAGTGGTTGTTGCACAACGAGGAAGACCGGCACCAATGACCTGCATCGGTCCGTTGAAGGTAGTAGGGATCTGGGGTTTGGGTGCTGGAGGGGAAGCCATGGTGCTTGAGCGTCCTGGTGAGACTGCCTCGATGTTGGCGGAGAGTAGGACGAAACTGTATTGGTGGGAACGGGATAACAAAGGGGTGAAGTTTCCGCTTCTGCTGTACAGCTCATGAGCAACCTAAAGTTTCTGAAGAGTAAATTGAGACGGCTGGAGAGGACACGATATTTATATCAACCACGCGCACATTTCAACTCACCTTCCATTCAGCCTCATGGAATGAAGGGTCTAAAACTACTCATTTCTCCGTTTGGTCCCCTTACAGCGCCACTACCACAAGTATCAGGGCACAGATGAGCAACGGCGGACCTACTCTCCACTGGCCAGAGCCTTTGCAAGCCCCCTTCTCAACGAGGAGAAGGGAGATCGAATGATGTAAGACAGAGGAAAGGCTGCCTGATGCTGGCTCTTTTGCCCTCCTGGACGCCACCGTTAAGTGTGCTTAATAGAGTCCAGGAACCCGTTGGGGTTCAGCCAAGTGCTCTGTGCGCCGTATTCATAAAGGCGTTTAGGCATTGGTGGACCAGTATGCGGACGGAAACAGGCAGTGGGCCTGCTTGGGAACGGCAGAGATCCTTTCAACCTCATACCTCCTGCCACGAGGCGGCAGTCAAACGTGACAGGCAGCGGCAGTCGGCGTTGTTCTAAACTCAATAATTGTGGGAGACAATTCATTCCCCGTTCGAATCTGTAGTAATCAAGCGAGATTGAACCTCTGACCATTTGGCCATTTGGCCATTTGAAGCTAGAGGCCAACCGAAACCCCATGTTCTTGTGGATATAAGAGCAATGTGATTGACATAGCAAACATTTTCAGCTCACCACCGACATGGTGTGGATTACCTGGTACAGAAATGGCGGTCACTTTTTTTCGGCGACCCGGTGGTCGGCGCTCTCGAGAACTTCGCGGAACGGCATATCATCACCCATTCGGGCATGGCAAACTGGGGCAAATATGCTGGCAATATCCAACAGAAGATAGATGCATGTGAGGCTGAAACATTTGACAGATTTTGACCGGACCACTCATTCAAGGGATACCAGGTTGATCTGGCCCAGGGACTGCTCGGCATGGCGTCCCGATCGAGAAGCAAGTGGCTGATACTCTGCCACATTGCTGGTGGATTCATAGAAGTACGTCGCGAGTCATCGTCCTCGTGTGCTGGAAGTCAGTCTCTGCTCGGGAGTTCCTTGACATTGAATCAAGCTTTCCCCCTCTGCTTTAAGGTCCTGGCATAGTCTCATATAGGATGCGATCTTGACATGGGCGCAATGGGAAGAGACTTTCGCTTCATGTGGAGCCTAACGGAAAGGCAGTGGAAGGGGATCGATCCCAGTTGCTCAATCCTGGAAAGTCTCAGGTTCGCAAGGGGCGGCGCACTGACCAGTAGGGCGGGAGGTCGGGAGAATGGTTCGAAGGATTTTGCCCGGGAACCCCAGCAAGGGGAAGTTAGGTCCGGAAGGTCAACATGCAATTTGGGAAGATGTTTTGACAGTACCGAGTACCTATTCAGCAGTGGTCGTAGTAGCAGTAGGAGAAGTACGAGGACCGAGTACCTAGTCAAGTTTGTAGTCAAAGCGCAGGGGGAAGCGAAAGGCCGACACTAGCGGGGATCGGATCTCGGTGCTTGGCAAGGCCCCCGAGCCTTGGCATTTCCGCGTGGCGTCTTTGTTATGAGAGTATGGTAGAGACTATGAGGACAAAGGCGACGGACGGTACACCTGAAATCTACTAATTTCCTGCTCTACCCATAGTACAGCGGCAGGATAAACCCCCTGTGACCTTTGTCACGTACAATGCCGTCAGGCTATCTCTCTCGTCGAGGCATCCTATGGGCTGACTAACCAGGGAAAAAGGGAGAAAGGACTCGGCTACCAGGACGAAGGAAAAAGTCATTCAGCATTCAAGTGCCCATGCAGAGCCCATGTTCTATCCCGGTACTGTCTTTCATGGCGTTTACCTGGCCCCCGCCGTGGCCCGCCTCAAACCCGTCCCGTTCGCCCTTGAAGTTGTGGAGATTCAACACCAACCAATTGTTCCACCCCTTCTCCCAATTCGATCAAACTGCCTGCATTCTTCGCGCCAGTTCTAGTTGTATGCAAGGTGGTGGTCCGTGATCGTCGTCCAAGTTCTGTCCAACGCCGTTTTTTCCCAGGCAAAACATGACCCCCATCGAATTCATTTCAGCAGCCTCCCAAACATACCGAAAGATTTGACCACCACATTGACCACCAGTGCAACTGCTGCCAGAACCACATAAATCTGGCCGATTTCCATCCAGTGATTGAGTGTCATTTCAGTCTCGATGAAGCCATCTTCGGACACTCCGTGCTTAGCATCTGCAGATTCCGCGTCCGAGGGGAAACGCCCAGTATTGTACCATTGCTCCAGCATCTCGTCCTTCTCTCGCCAGCGTTCGATCAGCCAGAGCTCAAATTCCTTGGCGTCTGATAGAGGAATCGACGACATTGCGAACCGACGCCAATACATGTTGACGCTCTTCGGCGGTCGGCCCTGCAGATACGTCGATCGAATCGTGAAGATATCTGGGGCAAACCCTCCTTTTCTGCGGCTGTGTCAGCTTTTCTACCGTGACAAAAAGGGAACAGTCATGCACTAACGGTGTGCCCTCGTAGGCAATTGTGCAGTCGTAGACCCAATCGATAGTGCCCTGCAATTCCTGGAGACAGAACAATAGACCAGTGCTCCGTGGCAGAAGCTGATGCCTCATGTCAGGTATACCTTGTTTTGCAGCCCACTTGGCACTTCCCTGCTTCATATTTGGGGAGAGATTGGTACCCTCGGGGAAAATCAGCAGCCACATGGGGTCCAGTCCATCTGAGCCAGACATGGGACCGCTATGTCGGGTCTTGAGCTTCTCGAGCCGATGCTTCAAGCGAGGCTTATCCGAAATCCATTTGCGTGCCATGAAAATGAATCCATAAAACATCATGCCCGGACCTAGGACAGGGACGTACTTCAATGACTCTTTAAGAATGATGAAGATGTGGCCATGCATCCTACTAGTGTAGGCAATCCACCAGAGGTACAACCACTCGGTGTACACTTGATGATTGGCGATATATACCAGCCGTTCAGGAAACGCCGTCTCGAGCCTGCCCGCCGATGTTTTCCGGAATTGTCCTCGTAGATCCTTGTCCCAACTCACGCGCACTTTCGTGGGGGAGAACCACCGTGTCCCTGCGATTCCCATGATAGCAAACGATTGCTTGGTCAACGCCATGTATGCATAATAATAATCTTTGTTTATCCAGTATAGTGGTGCCCCGAGGAATTGGGTGACATTGATGCAGACTGCGCCGCAATTGAACCAGGTAAGTAGTAGAAGTGCACGAAGGATCTGGCTCAGGACATTGTATTTGACTTCGCCTGCTGGATGCGGTATCTCACCACCAGGCCTGCTGCCATCACCTAGACCATCACTCGACTCGGCCGTGTGTAAGGACTGAGGGATGCGCCTTCGGAGGGAATGGTCTTCGGTCGACATGGTTCACCTGTGAGCAGGTAGCGGAGAACGTCAAGTCTGTGTTACAACGATAATGCAATGACTGTCATCGACGGGTTTCGTCAGCACTAGGCAAAGCGAGTGTGAACAACAGGAAACAGAAACGCCATCGACGCTGGACGATGGGCGGTGATAGATATATCTAAGAATGACCTTTAGGAAAGGTGGGATGCATAGAGCGGACAATAAGGAGTCGGAAGGTGGAAATTGTGAGAGTTTGTGAATTTGGTGTCGAACGACAGTTCATCCAACAGGCAGACGTGTCATTGGTGCTGATTGTCTCTGTACCTAGTTACCGATACGAGTATGTACTCCGTAAGTCTGGAATAGGCCGGGAGTGAAGGTGAGGTTGGTGGACTGCGGCAACTCCCAGCGATGTTACTAACCGTACCTCGTATAGACGTATCGCGTAGGCACCAGCAGGATTTCTGATAGGCGGTTGGCCAGGCTGTACGAGGTACCTAGGTCGCCTTTTAGGAGGTACCCAAGGAGCAGGAACACCCCTAGTCCCCTAACGCCAGACATTTCCGCCTATTTCCGGGTCGACTAAGCAGAGACAGTCTTGTCACGTGAGCCACCTGGTATCACGTGCTTGGCATCGACGACCACGTCAATTACCGAAACCCTCACCATCAGATGCTCTCTCCTTCGTGCATAGTATCATTCTTTTTCGTCGATGCTTCGTCTGTCTGACTGGTGACAATGTCTAAAATGACTGGGATGACCAGATAACTCCAGTTTGCTCTTTTCCTTTGACTCCTCATGGGTATTCCTCGTCTCTCCAAGACGTCTTCATCTGTTGCCGACAACAATAACGATCCATGGCTGGATCTGACGACCTAGCTCTCTCTTTCAACACATCCTCTGACTCGGCTCAGGTCATAAATAGACTCCATCATGGCGACAATATCTTCTGCCAGAAGTCGTCGTGGCATCGCCACCACTGGACGTCTTCTGGGTCGAATAAGGAACGCCACCATGTCGCATTTCAGTAAACCATCCCAATTGAAGACGGCCTCGAACCCTCTCCCGCCATCCTCAAAGCACGCCCTCGCCCCCTACTCAACTTCTTCGCAAGCAACCAGTCACTCCTTGAATGATCTCCCGTCTAAGAGAACATTTCGCCTTAGGGACACCCCAGCAAAAGAACTTCTTTGTCTCGAATGGTCCAAACCGCCCAGGAATTTTTTGCTGATCAAAAAGGACTGCTCGGACGCAACAACGAATGCTCTTCTGGACTTTACCAGACATGTTTCATCGACGTATCCTGATGTGAATATCGTGGTCGAGCCCAAGGTCTCGGCTGGAATTGGGGAAGAGCGTCTTGGACGGCACTTTACTCTGCCAGAACTAAATCACTCACACTTGCAATATCAGGACAAAGTCGACCTTGTTGTCACCTTTGGTGGTGATGGAACTATCTTGCACGCTGCATCACTGTTCGCCACCTCTTCCCACGTGCCGCCTATCCTGTCGTTCAGTATGGGTACCCTCGGGTTTTTGAGTGAATGGAAATTTTCCGAATACAAACGGGCCATCCGCGAAGTATATATGTCGGGTGCTGCCTCTGAGCGACATGCCGTCATTGAACGCGAAGCTCCAAACGACTTGGACTGCCCAAATGATTACACCGGCTGGTCGTCTGTCCGTGGCAAATCCATGGGCCCTGGCAGAGGCGCAAGAGTTTTGGTCCGACAGCGTCTGAAGGTTGGCGTCTTCGATGCAAAGGGGAACCGCCTCAGCAGTAATGAGGGTTTCTCCGACGACATGTATGCGATGAACGAGGTTATCATCCACCGAGGTCGAGACCCCCATCTTGCCATCGTCAATGTTTATGTGGGCGGCAGATTCCTCACCGAAGCAGTCGCTGACGGCATGATTGTTTCCACACCAACTGGGAGCACAGCATACAGCCTCAGCAGTGGCGGGAGCATCGTTCATCCCCTAGTTCCATCCTTGTTGTTGACGCCAATCTGTCCGCGAAGTCTGAGTTTTCGCCCCCTCGTTCTGCCATCAACCACCCCCATAACCTTGAAATTGAGCGACAAGAACAGAGGTCGGGAGGTTGATGTCAGTATCGACGGCATAGGCCGCACACAAGGCATTGGTGTCGGCACAGAGATTCGAGTCTCTGCAGAAGAGATCACAACCGACAGAGGGACCTTCACCGGCGGCATTCCCTGCATAATGAGGACAATCAGCGCAGGTGCCGATGGAGATGATGGCTGGGTGGGCGGCTTGAACGGCCTTCTGAAGTTCAACTATCCATTTGGCGAAGAGAAGTGAACACAACAACTAGCAGCACTGCGTCGGTGATTGTACCATGTGGATTAGCGAATAGGTACTGTCACTCGGCTTTTTGATACCATCGCTGCCTCTAGCTGAATCCGGGACACATACCACAAAGCCCCGGTGGAGTGCGCAATGGTCACCCACCCAGTACCTCCACAATGCGTCTGCTTTCGGACCGTGAAGACCCCAAGCTTCGAAACTTGCGCCGAGACACGGGCGAGCGAAAGGAAGAGAAAGTGAAGGTATTGCAACCACTCCTGCTGCAGAATCAGACTGCACACAGCACTACCCAGGGGTTTGTCTACAGAGATGACTGAGCACTGAGGTGTACGATGGTAAGTCAACGATAGCTTAACAGTTCGAGCTCGCACTTCACCAGGACTTCCTTTGAAGCGATTGTTGTGCCACTTAATCCCCAGCTCAGCCAATGTTACAGTCAATAGTCCTTTGCGACTCAACTTGTCAACAGCGATTCCACACAGGACGGCGTCATGAGCAGACTGCACACCTTCCACAAGGCGCCAACTGAGCCGAGGCGCCGAGGGGTATATGATATATGATAACGAGAGCTTTCATCGCTTTTAACCTGCGGTCGGCTAAAGATAATAGGGCGCCAAAGATACCAAATTACCCTACTCTCACGTCAATGAATGGGGTTGACACAATTGATGGACAATACCCTTGCTTGGTGAGACCGCCATACTAGGCTGCCTTGTGGTCTTGAGGACGATAGGTCATGCCTTGGTAAGACAAAGAGGTAGAACAATGGCAAGAAAGAAGTGCGACTACACGTGGCACTGGGACCAAATTAGAGGGACGAAAGTGAGACTGCGCCGCACAATGGTCGGCGAATGATTTTGGGACGCGAGGCTGCGGTCTTCACGAGGAACGCAGCCTTGTCAATTCTGTGAAGCAACCAAAAGTTGAAGCGCGGCTGGCACGACAAAACTCTTCACAGTTTTGATTCTGACAACCCACCTCGAAACAAGAAACTTTCAGGGATTCTTTCTATCGAACTGTCAACTGCTTCAACTGCTAAGACTGCCTTTTCCTTGCTCTAGTACAGGCTTCGAATCTGAGTCTCGACCCGTCTCCCTCTCTCCACTACCAGAAAACCAACTTCACCTTTCATCCTCTGCAACGGAGACAATCTACGTCGCACAATCATCTTGCCTTCAATCTTCAGCTTAAACCTATCTCATACCTTTTGTCTCGGTGCCAGCAAAGGACATTCGTTCATCTCAGAACTTCTGATCCCAGCCATCGATCCTCCGCTTTCAGGCCACAGCCTGCAAGAGATTTCTCCCACTAGATTGTGCGCTCACAGCAGCCTCCGTCCTTCTCACACATACAAACTCTACTTCATCAGTCACGCTGGTCAAGTCTACCAAACCCAAGTTACAGACAGCAGCTACCTCAGTTTCTCTTTGACAATATCTGGAGAGTCTCTGTCTCGACGATCACGTCCCTGTCTGCATCTGAAACAGACCCAAAAAAACTCAGGATCGACCAAGTCTACAGAGCAATCTCAAGACAATAGAAATAATAAGAGGTTGATGCTGCACCGCGTGTGATCCTGGCCTCTGTTCGTTGCCAACTACGTCTGCCACACCGTCCGAGACTTGAAGGCTACAAAGAAGACACACGAACCTTTTTAGACACAAACAAAAATGGCTTCCTTGCTTGCTCAATCCCAGCTGTCGAAGACTCTTAGTCTCAATGCACCCGGTGTCGTCGACGATGGTCAAAGATTGATCCCTACCACCATGCCGAACCCCCCACCGCAACAGCCTTTTCCTGCATACTCTCTCGGATATGACCCAACCACAGACGTCAGATACGTTTATGAGGCGATCCCACCACAGCCGGTCAATGGACAGCATTCACCTCACCCATTTCACATGCTCTCAGAGGACAATTTGCATCCAATCCTATTTCAGACGGAACCATACCCCAGTGTGTTGAACGGCGTCGACGCTCCTCTGCTTGTGAACCAAGCCACCAACCAAGTTGAACATGGCAACGGAGGAAAACAGCTGAGGTACTTTAGCCACTTGCCAAGATGGATAGCACCCAATGTATCCGGGATGCTAATGGAGTTGTGGCTTCGGCTTGACCCGCGAGTAGACATGAGCGATATCATGGCTCGTGTTTACCAGCCGGCTGGCACCAAAATGCCACAAGGCAACACTTTGAACATGCGGCGCCTGCGGTTCCGAGAATACATCTGGGCTCCGCCATTCACCTCAACCCGCCAGTATCCCACTGCGTGGGAAGTCGATTTGATTTCCAAGAGGGCTCGTGAACAATTGTTGCTTAACACATGCATGACGGTGGACCTCCCGAACAACCGCCTTCTCAAGCCTGTTCTCGGCAACGACAAATCCATCCGTGGATACGTTGACAGCGGTCTCCCAATTGACCACTTCTTGAGCGGTTATGTCGCACCCGTACCCATCCCATCCGACCACCAGATGTTGGTCCTCGAACTTCGCAAGCGGATGCAGACTCTGGCGCTGCGACGCGGGCTCGGCGATGGTCCAGAGAACTATCGCAAGGTCCCGAAAGGCCTGCATCCTCCTTGGTGGCACAAGGGCGTGGCGAGAGATACGATCATTTCGGACGTCGACAACAAGAGTCACGGCGAATGGATTGCGGAGAAGCTGGAGGAATACCCCGGGTTGACAAGGCCTGGTGCCCTGCGCACCGGGGCGCGGAGGGGTGTTCACACCAGCGCCCTTCCGCCCCAAACCCGGCCTCAGCTTCCTCTGCGTGTAACGGCTGCGTCGACCTTGGTGTCGAGCCAGCAGACCCCGCCTCCACCCCCGTCACCGACGGACCCGCGTCTGGCGGGTCCAGGGGCGGGTGCTTTGGGGGTGGCGTCCGTTCCGCCGCTGCATTTCACCAACGCCGAAGGTGGCACCTCCTACTATGTGGAGGATGTTCACCGGCGTGAATATGCGGCGGCGGAGGCAGCCCGTGCTC
>WJFF01000099.1:92499-112138 GCA_011800825.1 Fonsecaea pugnacius | reverse complement strand
CCTGCTTTGATAAAGACCCATTCCACCCCAAGGACACCACATCGAATACCTAGGTACGACGTATTTGTGCACATAAGAGAACTATTGACCCACCATGGACACGGCACATGCCACCCAGCCTAAACTCTCCACGGAAATCGAGTTGCCCAAATCTCCGTCGACGGTGTCAGTCACGGCCATCGACAGCACCAGTCGCCTTGCGGTGCCTGTATCCGTCTTGATCGGGCCCCCGATCCCCGGACACGACAGGATCTCTTGTCCCGCCATTTCCTTTCTCATCAAACATGCCGCGACGGGGAAGCACGTCCTGTTCGACCTGGGGACCCGCAAGGATTTGTCCAATTTCTCGCCTGCTACCGTGCGGTTGATCACGCAGCCCTCGTGGACGGTCGAGGTGGACAAGGACGTGGCGGACATCTTGGGCGAAAATGGGATCCCGCCGTCGCGCATCGACGCCGTCATCTGGAGTCACTGGCACTACGACCACGTGGGTAACATGAAGACGTTCCCCTCGAGTACGGATCTGGTCGTCGGTCCGGGTTTCAAGGAGGCCTTGACCCCCGGCTGGCCCGTCAACGAGAACAGCATGCTTCTCGAGGCTGACTGGGAAGGGAGGAACCTGGTCGAGATGGACTTTTCGACGTCCGACCTCAAAATCGGCCGTTTCCGCGCCCTCGACCTTTTCTCGGATGGCAGCTTCTACCTCCTCGACACCCCCGGCCACGCCATCGGTCACATGTGCGCTCTTGCGCGAGTGACCTCCGGAACCAGCGCCGACGATAACGACACATTCATCCTACTAGGCGGCGACGCGTGCCACCACAACGGCGAGTTCCGACCAACTGAGCTCCTCCGACTCCCAGAGACCATCCACCCGTCCCCCATCCCATCCATGTCCATCTGTCCCGCCTCCCTCTTCCAAGCCATCCACCGCGACAAGAGCGCCACAACAGAATTCTACAAACTAGCGCCCAAATTTTCGCATAATCACGATGCCGCCGTCGACACCATCCACGGGCTCGAAGAGCTCGATGCCGACGCCCGCGTGCTCGTCCTGGTCGCGCACGATCCTGCCTTGACAGACGGCTCTCTGGGCGTGCCGCTATTCCCCGCCGGGACTCTAGATGATTGGAAGGCCAAGGGTCTAAAGGAGCGGATCCGATGGCATTTTCTGCGCGATTTCGCAGAGGCCGCGGTACATGGCCGTCAGCAGCTCCAGACGTTGGGCGACGGGATGGTGGTTAAAGGGTAAAAAGGGGTTCGGTCTCCAGAAAGTAGAGCATGGAACGAGACTGAAGGACATGTATGTAAACCAGGTATTAAATCAAGCCCATAAGTGAGAAATGCCCGTTTCACGATGACCGGGCTATGCCTTATGCAGCTGTCCTGTTCGACACTTCGAGTCCTATCTGATCTTGGAAGAGGTTTCATGGTCTGAGAAGATCGGAAACATACACACGTCTCTACAATCTACAATACACAGACGTTTGGGTTGGCTCAGTTCAGAACTTGGCATGGCATTTGGCAACAAACCTATGTTTTTTGTACTGCTGCTACTTCTGAGCTTGGTACTCTCTATCATCGCATCGTGCGTCTCGCTCCTACGCATCATTGCTAGGCCAGCCACCCTTGCCATCCTTTTATTAGCTCGAATAGCGTCCGGGCGTGACGACGGTCTGCCCCAGGGAGACGACATAGGCCCTGTCCACAGCGAGAATGACCAGTTTATCCCCCGCGAGCGCGAAATTCGCAATCGGCGGCCTCGTCCCGTCTTGTAAGGTGTTAGCGCTAAAGACGCCAATCACTTTGCCCTGTGCGTTCCTGACAACGATGCCGTCCCATTCGCCGGTCCAGACGCGGCCGTAGTCGTCGACGTGGATCCCGTCAGCGAACGTCCGTGGAACGGCCCACTGCAGCTTATTGACCGGGTTGCATTCCGCATCCAGGTCGAAGCGGACAATGGCGCTGGATCCGGAGCTGTTGGAGCCGCCGCCGACGAAGAAGGGCGACGCCGTGTCCGTGATGAAGAGGTGCTGGCCTTTCGCGTCCGAGGCGATCCCGTTGGGCATGAGCACGTCGGCGCGCGAGATCACGGGTCGCAGCGTCTGCGTCTCCGGCGTGAAGCGGAACACCGCGTTGCCCATGTACGCGCTCGGGGCGTAGCCCGTGGCACCCTGCGCGGCGAGGTCGTACGCTGTGAAGAACAGGTTCGATTCGCCTGCCTTGGTGCACGACTTGGATCCTTGCGACGCGTTCGCCTTCACCCACGTCAGGTCGTCCACTGAGTTTAGCCGCAGGCCGTAGTAGCTGTCTACCACCACCTCGGCGTGCAATGTCTTCGGGTCGACCGACCAGAGGGCGGCGGGCGCGTTGGGGAGGGACTCGTTCCCCGTGGCGGCAAAGTAAACGAGGCCGTTGTAGTAATAGCCGCCATTCACACCGACATCCGCCACTGGGGGAATGTCGAGCCTCGTGATCTCGTTCGTGGCGAGATCGAGCTTGGAGACGTACGAAGGAGGACTGATTGGAATGCACTTTGGACTTAGTCTCGTGTATCGTTGTACTGGAGAGGGAGGGGACGGTTTGAAAAGGTGGGTGGGTCTGCGCGTCCTTAACCCTACCTCACGCGACCCTACACTACTTACCTGGTCACTGCAGAGGTAAACCAGACCTCGTTGCGGTCACAGAGCCAGATGGCAGCCTCATATGCGTAATCTACTTCTCGCACAGGCAGCCGGACGAGTGGAGCAGTTCTTTGGCCTCCAAACAGGTCGAAAAACTCCTCGTCAAATGCGTAGTAGGTCGAGTTTTGCGCTTCAGCGAGCAGGTCGTTGATGGTCCCGTTGTCGGTGGACGTCGTGATGCCGACAAAGTTGGTGGACAGGTTGCCCCAGATGGGTACTGGTCCGTCGAAAGGTATGGGGAGCTTGTATGCCCATGATCCGGGAAGGAGGACGCCGGTGATGTTCTCTTGTGCCTGTGCTCGTCCGGGAGAGAGGAGGAGGAGGAAGCTGGCGACGGTTGTGACGCTGGGCAAGGACCACATCTTTATTGTCTTGCTTTCGATCACGGTTCGAGTATACGCCACACGAGGGAGGGGGAGTCGGTCAATTATTAATATAGATAATATAGATGGTAGTAAGGTTACGCAGAAGAGTCTACGGCCGATAATGCTGGGTTCCTGGTAAGGGAGGAATGAGCGAGCTCGTAGGGAAGACTTCCACTGTGTTTATATACACTTACTACGAAGTAGATCACCAGAGCGATCGCGAGAACTGTAGACCTGTGCCGACAGCTTCGGACACGAGAGTCTTCATTCAAGATGGCCTAAGCCTCACTCATTGTGACGTCTTGGACCGGCTGGAGGATACAAGTTTGACCGAAACCTGGGGACGAGGTACCAACATGGCCCATCTCCATGTCATGTGCCATGTTCTGGTATACCTCGAGACCTCCGTGAGGTTAGCCAGGATCCACTTTCTCCAGACGGAGCAAGACCTCTCGGCCCCAGAATCAGTCAATAGACAAGGCGTCCTCTATATCGGCACCCGGCATCTGTCAAGGACAAAAGTAAGACCAAGCCTGATGCTTGACTGCCCACGCTTTCTGTGGTTACCGTGGTGGCATTGCTTGTACGTAATGTCTTCTCTATACACTAGGTTCGGCTGAGGCGACGTTCTGGAGCAAGCCGACACGACTTTTCATCCTGGAATAGACTGCGCCATCTATGTATTCTTAATGCCGATGTTCCGTATGATTCTCTAAGTTGAGGCCAGTGACAAGTTCATATGTTATTCCACAAAAGCATTAGCACAGTCTATCTAGACGTAGACAGTCATCGCACTTGGGTTCCCCTACGGCCCTGGCTGTGCCGCGGTTCCCTTCTTGACGGCCCAAAACTCGGCTTCCAAGTCCAGTTGCTCGTCTTTGCCGTCGATCAACCCCAGGTAGTGGCTGAGGTCCTTCCCGTTGAATTCCCTTGTGCTGAAGCCATTACCGAGAATCTCCATGGGGTTTGACGGGTTCAAGTAGGTAATGTCATAGTCCTCGTATCTCGGCGTCCCCAGGATCTCAATGTAAGTGATTCTGCTGCCAGGGAAAATTGAGACCGGCCCCTCGGTTTTGCCTTGCTTGAACCAACTACTACAGCCCTGGGTCCACGCCGTTCTCTGCAACAAGAGATCCGCGTGCTCCTTGAATGCCTTGCTGATGGATTCCTTGGCAGTCAGAGACTTGATCCGGTCAACCTGGATCTTGTTGATACATTGGATGAAATACTTCATCCAGGTCTCAATGAGTGGGAGGATTGATCCATGGCCCAGCGGCCCGTACGGTCCTCCCGCCACCCAGAAGTTGGGGATGGAGGGTGCTGCGACAGACAGGTAGCAGAGGAGCTCTTTGCGCCACATGTCTTGGATGTTGACCCCGTTGGCGACGACAGAGAACCGGGGTACGAACGAGGTATCGAAACTGGAAGCATACAGTTCGATTAGTACGGGTCTCTTTTGGTATGGCTTTCTGATTCCACCCTGCCGTGGTCAGGGCGTCAACATGCACGGAGTCACTCACCCGGTAGCACAGATTATCACATCCACTTCATGTTCGACACCTTCGTGATCGATGAATCCCTTCTCCGTAATGCTACCAATGCTCTTGACGAATACGGTGACATGGGGCTCTCTGAGGGCCTCCAAAAATCCAGGTCCGGGCTAGCGGTTGGCACATATATGTTAGCACAGAGCCGGTTGGCCAGCATCTTAGCGAGAGACACTCACAGTCGGTCGTCTGCATCCGACCCCGAAATCCTTGGGAACAATTGCATCAATCAGTTTGGCATCACCACCGAGCTTTTCGCACATTTCTTTTCGAGAGAACTGGCAAGTCCACATATTTAGTCCACCGCATGAGCAGGAAGGAGGGACAGAGGAATACCTCGATCGATGACACAGCCTCGGGGGTGCCCCTGAGGATATACTTGAAGCGCTGGTTGAGCTCGGTCTCAATAAGTTTGGAGTATCGCAGGAACTTGTCGGGATTCTTCCTGAACAGCTCTTTTTCTTCCTCGGTGTCTGATGAGAGTTTGTCAGGAACAGATTGGCATCTTGTCGGTAACAGGTCAAGTTTCAAGTTGCCAGGGGTAGATTTCGCATCGCTTACTCACATTCAAAATTTCCCCCATCGGGGCCGGCAAACTTTTGACCAAAGCCCGCTGTCACCCAAGTAGGGGACCGCACCCAGCAATAAAGCTCCTTGACCTGGCTTGTGATGGCAGCTATGATTTGAATGCCGCTGCTGCCGGCGCCAATGACGGCCACTCGCTTGTTTTTCAGATCGAAATCCTCTGTGTAGTGGGCACTGTGCATCAGCGTCCCCTTGAATGAATGGAGACCTTGGATATCAGGCCATTTCCACTTACTACACCCTGGGATTAGCATGGACTGACTGTTTCTCTCTGTATGGGAAGCTCACTTGAGGATGCCAGTTCCATTCAACAGCACGTTACAGGTGTCTTCGAAGACTTGTCCGTTCGCATCTCTAATGCTGACGTGCCAGAGACCTTCTTCCTCGTTCCACTCGGCCCCTATCACCTCGTGATTAAGCTTGATGTACTTGGCCAGGTCGTGTTTCTCAACAACATCCTTAAAGTACCTCCAGATCTCCGGAGAAGTGGAATAATAGTGTGTCCAGTCCGGATTCGGAGCCCAGGTGAATTGGTAGGTCGCCGAGGGAATATCGCATGCACAGCCTGGGTATCTGGCAAAAAAGGTCAGCACGATGAGAAGAGCTTCACCCTCCCTGCTGCGATGGTTGGAAGCGTGCCCTCGTACCTGTTTTCCAACCATGTCCCACCAATGTCCGAGTTCTTCTCGTAAAGCTGGATTGTCACATTTTCGGTCATGGTCTCGTGGAACTTTGCGAAACAGATCCCTGAGGCGCCAGCTCCGATGTGTATGACCCGAATAGGCCGCTTTGTGTTGAAAGGCTGCTCTAGGATCTTGTACCCGCGCTCGTTCTGGGTAGGCCAGCCGTAAAGCTCGGGACGAAACTTCGAGGTCTCGTTCGTGAGGCCATGATCTCCGTTCAGCACAGCACCGCCGTTTAGGGAGCCTATGTCGGGAGCCATGTTGACTGGCTGGCTGTTTTCTCCCTCTGAGGGTGTTGTAAGAAGTCACCTGAATGAAAACGAAGCGAATTTCCTGGTTGCAAGACGCGCCAACAATGCTAAGGGACTGCCCTATGTAGTTCTTCCGAGGATGAATTGCCGTAACAAACCGGGGTCAAAGCGAAGTACCTAAAAAAGGTCGAAAGATACATGTATGTATGTATGTATATCTCACTCAATGATAATGGTTCCGGTGGATTTCTAACGTGCTTAGAGAAACACACCACTCTATTCTACTCACTGAACTTTCGAGCAGGTGAGTTTCCATCACACAACCGAGGCCGAGAACCACACACATTCCCATAACCCATGTCTCGAGCCCCAGGTCTAGAACTCCCGATTGTTGCGGGAGACGTGGCCGAAGGTCGAGGGACGCTGGAATTTGGAGGGCCACCGGATTCCCACAACGCCACCCTTCTATGTTCATCCCGAGAACCATCCCGAGCGTCATTCCGAACAACCATCACAGCAACCCGCCGAGCCGAAGTCGCTCTTCAAGCCGACATTTCTGCCATGCCAACTAACAAGGAATGGGTGAGCTTGCGATAAGGTGCGATTTTGCTATCGATGCATTACAAGTGTCTTGATTTCTCACTCTTCCTGGCTTGGCGCTTCGACCAACGGGCAAGTCATGGGGTCTGTCGCAAGGTGCTTCGTCACAATAGAACATCAGACAAGATATGTACATATATTCTATGGCTGAAGCCTTGTCCAGTATGAGACTGAGGCTATCGCTAAACATGCGTAATCCCTAATCCCCAAGGGCATATTGGTTCTTACTTTTCCGCCAAAAACCGCTCCCAGGCCTTGACAGTCTTCATGTGTTGAGCTAGGCTCTCTTCCTTCCTCCTACAGCTTTGAAGCCATATACTTGGTATTGGGCTTACTGTACCCGATATCCGTCTGTGGCCACCACGGCCAACTCTCCGGCGCGTCCTCCTGCAAGGTCCCCTTGAAACTCGGAGCTCTCTTCTCGAAAAAGCTCTTGACCCCCTCGAGATTGTCCCTGCTCCCAAACAACTGGTGCAGAATGCGCGAGTCAAGGAGGTGCGTCTCCTCTGCGCTACCTGGCCCACGGTTCAGCATGTCCCGCATCAGTTTTAGCGACACGGTCGAGCAATTGTCCGCAATCTCCTGCGCGAGCTCGAGGGCCCGCTGGACCGTCCGCTCCGGCGTCGGGAGGATCTCGGAGAATAAGTTCTGTAGGAGTGGATGGTCCGCGCGATAGTTCGCGCCGGTGGCAGTCAGATGGAGGGCTCGCGATAGGCCAATTAGGCGAGGTAGGAAATAGGATGAGCAGGCGTCGAGGACGATGCCTCGACGAGAGAAGACGAAGCCGATCTTTGCGTTGGCGCACGCGATCCTGATGGTCGCGGGCAGGCACATGGTGATGCCCACGCCAACGGCGCTGCCTTGTATCGCTGCGATGGTCGGCTTGGAGCACTGGTGGATAGCCAGCGCCACTCTTCCACCCCTGCGTCCCGTTTGTCGTGTTAGCAAGCGTCTCCTTCTTTCTCGGGTCTTGACAGACAAGAGATGTGTTGTAGTGGTACCTACCGGTCTCGATGATCCACGTCGCGCTCGCTCTTCCCCACCGTGTCCGTCGCGCCCTTATTAGTGCTCCCCGGCCATCCGATTTCCAGATCAGCCCCGGCACAATACATTCTCCCCGCGCCCGTCAGGACCACGACCTTGACCCTCGAGTCGACATTGACCATGCGGAACACATTCTCGAGACTGTTACGCATCGGTCCGGTAAAGGCATTGTTCTTGTGCGGTCTATTGAGCGTAACCAGCAAGACTGGAGTTGGGACTGCAGACGATTCCGGGACATGAGACAGTTTGATATCTGGTAGATCGAGAGATGCATAGGAGCTGGGCAATTCGACCGGCGCTGATGGGGGATACATGGCGGGGTCTAAGACAATAGGTAGATAGTTGAAGCATTACAGATGATCCTTCGTGCAGCAGCTTGTGGTGTTTACTATGTGCACTTATTGAGACGAGCCTGTAAGCCTCCCTCCCCCCATTCGGCTCCGAAGCAAACTTGCACACCCAATCGGGTGTCAGGACCATCATTGAAGCGGGTCAGAGCTAACCAAAAATAGTAACCCCACATCCTCCTCGGCTTGGGAAGAAGGTCAAAGGAATGAAGTCGCGGGCCAGTTGGACACGAGACACAACTCCAAGACCGTGTCGGCCCTCCACACCTTCTTGGGGTAGACTGCCACCTTCCAGGACATTTCCACTACTGCTCCCAAGATTTCTGGATGTACAGAGATCTATTTACACAACGTGCAGCAATAGCAGGCACCCTAATAAGACCGTGAAAAGGGCATCCAGAAAAGAAAGAGCGGGAAATAATGGCCAACCTCTTCTTCCTTCTTGTTCGATCGCCACTGAGATCCTTGCTGTTTACTTATACCTTTCTCACACAATGTCTCTTCGCGGTGGCCAAGCGGATCCTGCTGCCGCAGCTTCCAGCATTTCAATCGCTGCGCATCCTCTTTCACCGCGCATACTTGTCGTCTTGCAGCATGCATTACCCTGAGCTGGTCCATCGTCTGCCAATTTCTGCTTCCCCAGCGCGGGCGCAGAAGGTGGAGGGAAAGACCTGGACGGGATATATTATCCCAGGAACGAGCGACCTCGAATCTATTGCCAAGGGTGAAAGTCACGACCAAAACGAGACAGAATCCAGAACATGCGTAGTGCTCTTCGCTCACGGTGGCGGCTATGCCCGTGGAGAAGCTCGGATGTATCTGCGCTACATGGAGCGCTGGATCAGATTCGCCCGGGAGAAAAAGGGGATGGAGTTGGTCTTCGTCACCGTCGAGTACCGTATGTTGCCAACTGCCATCTCTCTATTGGGACACTCCAGGAAAGCTGAGACATGCAAACAGCGCTGACGACCGAGGCTGCACATCCGGTCCAACTCGAATCAATGCTCAGAGCGTACCGATATTTGCTGGATCTAAGGATATCG
Source organism: Fonsecaea pugnacius (assembly GCA_011800825.1). Lineage (NCBI taxonomy): Eukaryota > Fungi > Ascomycota > Eurotiomycetes > Chaetothyriales > Herpotrichiellaceae > Fonsecaea > Fonsecaea pugnacius. The sequence continues at coordinate 102,989 of WJFF01000099.1, read as the reverse complement.
CCGTCCAGAATTATGTTCATGGGCGACTCTGCAGGAGGTGCGTGTGTCTGTTGTCTGCATCTACGTCTTTGCTAGCGTCCGAGAGATTCCCTTCGACTTCCATACAACTCACCAAAAATGTATATATAGGTGGCCTGATGATATTGACCGGCCTGAATCTTCTCGACCTCGGCCTACCTCAGCCCGCGGGCTCGGTCCTCGTGTCGCCGTGGCTGGATCTCGCCCTAGATGCATTTAGGGGTGGGAATGCCTCAGTCGAAACCGACTACGTCGTCACAGGAAACCAAATCCTGCCATTGTTCGCCAACATGTTTCTCCGGGGCACGGGCCTGAAGAGGTCTGACCCCGAGATCAATCCGCTGCGCAGGAAACCCGACGAACTCAGAGGTCTCAACCGACAATTGATATTTGTGGGCTCTGCCGAAGTGGTGACCCAGGAGGGGAAACGGTGGGCGGACGTCTGTGAGATCGCGGATATCCAGCACAAACTAGTGATCGAGCCGGGCCAGTTACATGTCTATGCCATGGGTTCATCTTGGATTGATCCGGGTGTACGAGACAAGACAGATAGCATCATCGTTGATTGGATGTGGGATTGCTGTTTTGGGGGGACATCAAACTCTGAAACGACTGTGGGTTCTGTCGGCTTGAATGCATGATCCGCGGCCATTGTCCTTCACCACACGACGGGCAAACGGTGCCTAGAAGACTTGAGGGAAGTAGTAGCAAGGGGGCAAAGAAAATAGGATGCACACTCGAGGAACACACGCCTGTAGACAGAGGTCTCTGGTCTCTTTGTGGAAACCTTGCTAGATACGTAGCTAAATCTGAATGCATAAACGGGATGTCCTTAACATGAAATCGGTACAGGCCCACTATGGGGGCGCCACTTACAATATGTCCACCCTGGACACTCCTGTAATCACAAACCTGCACTGGTGGCCTTGTGGCCCCTGCTTAGCTCAGCCTCGTCTGCATCGGCTCGGCAGGTACAAGGCTGCGGCTCCAGACTTACCGGCGTTTACCCTCTCCACAGACTCACTAAGCCAGCAAACGGACGCTGTAACGGACAGAAAACGGCTTAGATTCAGTAACGTTTCTTTTGAATTGGCTACAATCTCTCCATATTCTGCCCCAAAGAACCCTAGCCACCGAGGCCTCTGCATAGTGGGAACAACCACGTGGAACCCTCCCCCACTCTTGCAGTTCCACCGCGTGCAGAAACACCCCTGAGCCTAGCAAGCTCGACTACACACGGAACTGTGCTAATGTTCAATTCTTCCCGTTGTTGGTGACAGTCAGATTCTCATGCGTCTCAGCTCTCGCCATTCCCTTTTGCTTCTCCGCTTCTGCTGCCTCGGCCGCCTCCTCTTCCAACACGGCTTCTTCAAAGCTCAAGTTGATCTCGTCGCCGAAAAGGATACCCATGTCTTCCAGTGTCTTGCCCTTTGTCTCGGGAAGGTAGAAGTAGACGAGAAGCCAGTAGATGACACTGAGTGCGATCAAGATGATGTAGAACTTGTAGCCGATGTTGGAAAACGCTGTAGGGGCAACCTCCAGGAGGATGACAGTGGCAAGAAACTGACCCATGACGCTAAACGAAATGCCGAAGCTTCGGACCACCATAGGAAAGATCTCAGAGGGAATGATATACTGCCGGTAGCACGAATTTTCAGCACAAAATTCAAAGCAAAATGTTCAAAGGACCGATCGCTTACCATGGTGGCGTCACAGAATCCCGAGTAAAAAAGGACAAAAAGGAAGATGAAGAAGACTCCGAATCCCAGGCCGACTTTGTTAGTAGATCCGGTCTCGACGAAACGGGCTGTCATGGCAGCCTCGCCCGCCAGACAAACAATGAGACCCACGATTCCGATCACTAGACCCGGGGAGTCAATATTAAGATGCTTGGGGGCGGTAAGACAAGGGTCACCTACACATGTATCTTCGACGGCCAACCCTATCGACGAGAATTGAACAGGACAAATTTCCAAAGATACAGATCAGGTTCATCAGACCTATAGCACCCTGGTCAGTCCACTGAATGAAAAGTCGGCTCCCAAGAGGCGATCTGCATGGACTTACTGAGCATCAGTAGTGGCATATGGTCCTTAAGGCCTAGGCTCGCAAATATGCGAGCACTGTAGTTGCTGATAACCAGGGATCCGGTGCACATGTTCCCGAATTGCACTAGAAAGCCCAATCCCAGACGTCGCATGAGACTCTTTGTGCGGAAGGTCAATCTGGCTTGTCCCCAAGGGCCTACTACATTATGCCGGCGCTCGAACTTGATCTGCTCCCGAACCTGCCTGAACTCGGCGTGGGCATAGGTGTCATGGGCGTCAGACTTGGACGCATGGAGGCGACGAAGCGTGTCCCAAGCTTTGTCGTCCTGGCCTTGACTCATAACTGCAGAGGGGTCTATTAGAAAGGAGAGTTCAGCAGGCTGAAGTCAGCAGAACGGACGTACGCCACCGTGGAGAGTATGGAAGGGCAAAGGAGCCGAGGAAGAGGATGGCAGTGGGTGCAATCTGGACACCCAGAGGAAACCGCCATTGGAACTGTCCATATTTCGCAAACGAACACCCGTACGTGACGAAGCCTGGGATCGCGTCAGTCGTCTAGCCCTGGTCAGAGTGAGTCCAGCCATCTTACAGGACAAACAATATGCGGTTCCTGTCAAAGCGTCAGAAGTTGTCCCTCGAGCTGAATCAGAAGTCTCGAGGAGAGTACGGACCTATGAGCACTCCGTGCATTCCAACCATGAACCCGCGCGAATCAGCAGGTGCAATCTCGGCTTGGTATAGCGGAACCAGTGTCACCAGCTCTCCTATGGGTATGTGAGCTGAAATCCAGGTTTTCACGCTGGGACGGCTTCTCCTACCAATTCCAAAGCCCTAGAACCATGTATCAGTTTGTGTGGGGACAAAGGTACTGGGGCTTGTGGGAACCCTTACCATGATGAAACGGCTCACGACGAACATGGGGACATTGACCGATGCAGTCGATATGATGGCTCCGATGGTCGCAATCAGACTGCCAATCTGCAGGCCTCTTTTTCGACCATAGTATTCCGAGGACCATATATTGAATCCGCAGCCGAGTGCACCTTTATCAAAGTCCTCAGCAGAAGATCCCCAGAGAGAGCCCAGGTACCTAAATCACCTCCTGCCGAGTAAACCCCATTGACCGTGCCGATGATCTTGTGCTCGGTCAGTATATGCATGTAGAACGCGGATTTTTGGACGTACAGCATTTGTGTAGCTACCTTGGATATCAAGACCCATATAGTCGTACCATGAGGGTACCCCTGGAGACGGACATCCATAAGTGCCCATCCTCTAACCGCGTATCGAGTCCTCTTACCGAGAAGTGCCCCGAATACTGAGGATGCATATCCATAGCCTGGGATCGATCGTCAACCTTTTTGTCATTGTCACCAATACCCCACAGAGTACTTACTCAAGCTACCGAAAGCGACAAAGAGGGCTATTAGGGGCACGTAAGCGTTGCGTGGCCGGGGAATCAACCTTGTCTTTGTACTGATGCCGGTCGTCATGGTGGCTGTCTGCACGAATGGACAGATGAAAGCTTACCGAGAAGTCTGGGGAACTTGAACTACAACGGGGATTCTGGGGTAGAAAACGTGTTTCTTTAATACCAATCCGCATATCTTTGTAGTTCGAGACCATGCGGCCGGTGCTCGGCAGCCAGTTGTTGTGGTAGAAGCCGACCAAGGAGAACAAAGTCCGACAAAGTCTGTTTAGGACCCGAGAATTCGTTCACAGCCTTTTTGAGGGAGACCACGAGTTTAGCTCGTAGTCGTTAAACTCAGTTATTGAGCCGGATTTGGGGTCTGGGCCGGTATAGATCAGAGCCGTGTATACCCCGACTAACGTTTAGAGGACACCGGCAGAAGTACAACAGATGGGTTGGTAATGAAGCCGCAATTGTGCTCAGTACTATGAAAGGAACTCGGCCTCAAGGAAAAATCCTCTTTTTGTAGATGTTTTGGGTTTAGACGTATATGCACTTCTACGTCCGCAAGATGTGCTCGACTATGGCCCTTGCCTCAACACGCAATACCTCCGTCAACAGAGTAGACAGCGCCAGTTATAAAGCTGGCATCGTCGCTGAGAAGAAAGGCAATGAGGTTTGCCGGCTCCTCGGGCTGGCCCAACCGCCTGAGAGCCATGCCTTGGTATGTCTTAGTGACAGGATGTTCACTGCCGGTGCCTCCGGCCTCTTTCAACAGCCTCTCAAACAGTGGAGTCTGGATCGGGCCACTATCATTGTTATCACTCAGGTCAGTATAAAGTGCCGTACATTCCATGTATAGAGAGATCGGAGGGAGAAAGAAGAGGCTCAGAAGATGCTTCCACTCACGGCGCAATGGCGTTGACTCTGATGCCCTTTGGTCCGACGTCTTTGGCTACTGTCCTGGTTAGGCCTACGACTCCGTGTTTGCTCGTCGAATAAGCCGAGATGCCATTCCTGCCCATGACTCCGGCGAGGCTGGATACGTTGACGATCGAGGCACCCGCCTTCATCACTCGCAGCTGGGCCCGGACGCAGTACATGAGTCCCGTCAAGTTTATGGATAGGACGTAATCCCATTCCTCGTCGGTCGTGTCGGTGAGGTCGGCGAAGAGACGTGTCTTGCCGTCTACCGCAGCCAGGTTTGCTGCTCCATCCAGACGGCCAAACTTCTGGCCAGTCGATGTGATCCAGTCGTCGACAGCTTTGCTCGAGGCGACATCTACCTTGGTTCCGACGACTTCGGCACCAGTGCTGCTGATTTCAGACACGACTTGCTTCAGGTCTTCAGCCTGTATGTCGGCCAGAGCCAGCTTGGCGCCACGAGAAGCGCAAATCTTGGATAGAGCCTTCCCAATCCCGGAGGCTGCCCCGGTGATTGCAATGACCTTGCCCTGGAGACTTGCCATGTCCGACGAGATGTCTTATCTTGCGGTGCCTCGTATCGAAAACTTTGCCAAATCGTTCCTAGAACGTACAAGATGTTGGGGAAAGGAGGAGTTCTTCGAGCAACTGGAAGCCGGGGGTAGTTCCTGTTGACCTCCCCGCAGCTCGAGAACTTATATCGCTCTCTACTGTCTCCATACAAAGCCATGGTAGGATACAGCCAACCGGCTGGTTCGAGAGAGCCACAACTACAGAGGGGGAAGGGTCTCGTCCGGCATCGTCTGTCAATTCTTGAGTGCTTTTTTTTCCACGAGCCGAAGCTTCGGCGCCGAGTGTCTTATCAGAGGCAAAAAAGTGCTCGTACAACTGGTTTCCACTTGGTGGAGGAGGTCCTCGCCGCCACTGTCCAATCTCCCACTGAGCCAAGCGACCAACTGGGCGCCATGATGTCGCCACCATCACTAGACCCTCGGTTACCTTCCCTCGCGCCCCACGGGGGCTCAGGTGCTGAATTATTTGGTGCGGGGGTTTGGATTCTGAGTTCTCATGGTGAGAGAATTGCGAGGCTCGTGGTAAGCCGTCAAGCTCCCAAGTTGCTACTCTCCTCTGTAGCGAACCCCGACCATCTTCAATTTCCCCTCCATGTAATCCACCATGGCGACGGAATTTCCAACAGAAGACACACAGGGAGTAGAGAATGGAGACATACAAAGCTCTGCGACCACGTCGGAGGGCAACAGACCTCGCAAGAAGGGCAGGGCTTGTATTCCGTGCCACGAACGCAAGCTCAAGTGCAACGCCTCGGGGCTAGGAAGTCCCTGCACTCGATGCATCACCAGTGGCCGAGCAGATATCTGTACACCTTTCCCAGAGAGACCACGATGGTACGATCAGGTGCTTTCTGCAGATTTATACATTTCGTATCCTAACACGCGAAAACAGCGTCAAACGAAGAAAGATAGCGAATACGTCGTTCACGAGTGTCCCAGATGTATTAAATGAAACCCAACTTCAAGGCCCCGATCGCCACAGCGTGAGAGCTGATTCGGTGGGTGGCTGAACCTCGTCGCATAGATACATTAAATGTTGCTGACCAAAATCCAGACATCGCTGGTCGAAATTAATCCCTCGTTGAATGAGCCTCTGAATATATCGAACTTGGGTGGCAATCCTTCAGCGAACGAGAACAACCCTGGAACAAAAGCCTCCGACGGTGAGTTGTCCGCCCGCACTTCCCCTTGCTGGCTCGTCAGTCTCCCGGGCTCTGCAGTGACTGACCATGAAACCTTGGTAAAGGGACGGACGAGTCTTGCGTTGCAGTCGAGGAGGAAGATGCGCATCTGCAGATGTACTTGGAGATGTCCAAGTGGCCGTTCGACGGGGCATCGCCCACGAAATTGTCGCACCCGGAAAGCGGCAGGGAAGTCATCGAGCTGCTGGAAGGCGAAGATTCGATCGCGATATTGGGCGAGGCCCTCGGACGCAAGCAGCGAGGGAGACTCGTACGCATCGTCCTCAAAGATCCCCATCGCCCGGGGGACCCATCGCGAAGCCATCCTCAAATGGACGCGGTCGACTACGAATATCTACAACGAAAAGGCGCCTTTAGGATGCCGCCCCGCGAGGCACGGTAAGGCAATTCATCACTTCTCTTCCCCTTCCCCTAGACCACTTGCGGGACAGATGCTAACGGGGAAACAGTGATAAAATGATTCGCCTATATTTTGAGCGCGTCTATCCCTATACACCCGTACTTGACCGAGAAGAGTTCATGCAGGAATACAGAGCAGATCAGTGCTCGCCCTTTGTACTCTCGGCGATGCTGGCCAACGTGGTTCCCCATACGTCGCTGGAGCTGTTGCTTGAAGCTGGCTTCTCAGATCGCCTGGCCGCGCAAAAGTCTTTCTATTCCAAAGCGCAACTACTCTACGACTTTTGCGCCGAGAGGAGACCGCTCCGGCTCCTCCAGGGCTCCCTGATCTTGAGCTCTTTGAGTCCGTCCTTCTCGCCAGACCGGGACTTTCGCTACTGGTTGACAAACTCTGTGCGGCTGGCGATCCAGATGGGATTTCACCGGGAACACGTCCTCAAGAATTTGGGCCCGGGCACGGCGAAACTGTTTCGTCGAATCTGGTGGACTCTGTACAACCGAGACGTCCTCTTGAATGTGTCGGGCCACTATACCGTCAGGAGGATTCGTGACTGTGACTTTGACACAAAGAGTCTCACCGAAGACGACTGGGAACCACCAACCGCAGAGCCCCTGGACGATCTGATGCCCCCTATCCCTCGTATCCAAAAGCTCTATTTCCTCGAGGCTTGTAAATTGTCAATCATATGTATGTACTTTCTCTTGTCGTCACTTTGACAATCTCCCTTGATTTCTCATGACTAAGTCGTACGGGGCCAGGTGGACAATTTATCCAGACATTCCGTACAGCAGGAGTGACGCCGTCGGAAGAGGACTGCCTGAGGGTGGGAGATACGCTCACGAGCTGGCGGTGTGCGCTGCCAATCGAGCTTCACCTGGAGGGCGTTCGCCAATGGACGCCTCAAAACATATGGATTCTGCTGATCATTGCGTTGAGCTTTCGACTGGAATGCCTTCTCTACCGTGCTCTTCGGCAGCGGTATCAATCTTTCAACGACCACGAGAAGGCCCAAGAAGCCGCACAGAAGCAGGAGAATGCCTTGTTCGAGGTGGACACGATCATTGAACGGGTCCTCCAAAATGGGATTGCCCACCTGTTCCCCTTGTCCCTGTATGAAACCTATGTAACTTTCCCGGAATCCGAAGTGCCTACTGACGAGTGACTCCCTTTCCAGAACGACATGTGTCTCCGCGGTGCTGGCATTGCACATTGAAAGCGCCCTCCAGCCAAACATCTCCCCCGGGCAGAAGTTTGTGACCAGGGCCCGAATCCACACAGGACTGACATACATGCGGGAAACGTGCGAGTACTGGGGCGCGCTGAAGTGGACGCTGCGCATGTTGGAAGTCATCGTCGAGCAGACCGGGCTGTCTGCGACCCCGACCGCGAAACCCGTCGCCGACGCCGATGGTTCCAACACCACCGATCCTCCGCGGAGTCCACAGTTCCCCATCTCGTTCAGCGAGGTGGATGACACGCTGAATCTGGGCGTGGATGACCTGTGGGGTCCCCTGATGCGCCGGGACGATGACTGGGTCCAGGATTTCCTAGGTTCGAATCTTTTGAGACCGGATACGGATTTCGACCTGTAGCTGCTAAATGTCGTCGAGTCGAGGGGGCATTTTCCCGCAGCAGACCAGTAACGGGAGCCGCCACGTATCTTTCATCCGGATTGGGGGCTTGGTGTTCGATGGGCATGAGTGCGCCTGCACCGCAGCTTAGTTCTGGTGGTTCTGTACTCGTAGGTAGATTAGCTCAAGCCATATACTGGGGTCTATGGGTTGGACATTTGGGTTCGATGGCAGCAATAGACACTGCTTCGAGAGGTCATATATACATGTATGCACCTTAAAGGCATTCTGGAGGTTGGACCAACGAATCGTAACCCCCCAGGAAATGGATAGTCTGGTAATTATAAGTCTCCCAGTCTGGCTTGTCATGCATGAGCCCTATACGGACAGAGCATTTCCTCGACAAAGACACCGTAACCATACCGTGTCGTGTCCATGTCGGATCCCCGGCCCTTGCCTCGGGAGTTTGTCTGGGGTCTGGGGTCATGCGGTCTGCAAGTCATTAGTATAAAATCAAATCATCGGCCCAGATGGTCGCTCGGCTGAACTCAGTGGCTCGATCGGCTCGACTCGGTCGCAAACCATACCAGATTCCTCGAGAGAACCACTGATGGTTTCGGGTGATCTATGTATGTATGAATTTTGTCTTTTAGCATTTTGTTTTTTTACTGATACCATTGCTTTTTCTCCCCCGCAACGCCGCGCTGGACCAGATCAGGAATTGTGTCTGAATATTTCGTTTCTATCTACCTACCAAGAGTTTATATCCGTACACCCAAGAGCTCGTGGTCGAGATCAGACCAAGTTACATAGATACTAGCCCCAGTACTGTGGTGCCGCTGTCTATTGAATAACTCATCCCCTATATATATTCACCCGCCTCCGAGGACATCCAAACCTGAGAACAGAGAGCAATGGCATATGCAAAAGGGGTAGTCGACTGTACGCGGGAGCCCGATACGTCGCGGCTCAAGGGGAAGAGCGTGATTATTACAGGAGGTGAGTCGAACACGCCTATACCAACTATGGTACCAAAGTCAACCCTGTTCTAACGCACTCCCTTGCCATGGATGAATAGGTGCCAATGGAATGGGTTTGGAGGCTGTCAAGCTGTTTGCTCAAGCCGAGTTGGTTTCGCCCTTCCCTTCTCTCTCCTAGTTCTGCTCGCTGGCTTGGTCTTCACTAACACACAACAGCGCCTACGTGACATTCTGCGACGTGAATGAGGCCGAGGGCAAAAAGGTAGAGGCGCAACTTGGATTGTGAGTTTGATGACCGAGTTCCCCTCGAGCAGACCGCTGGGTAACACATATATGTGTGCGGCGCCGCTGACTCTGTGTAGAAGCAACGTCAACTTCGTCAAGGCCGACGTGACCAAGTGGGAAGACCAGGTGCAAGTGTTCAAGGCTGCTAAAGCAAAGTCGCCGCATGGCAGCGTCGATGTCGTTATTGCCAATGCGGGAATCAGCGGGGCGGATATTCTTCACAAGGTGGACGGTATGGTTATTCCCTTTTCTCTCTGTGTTAGTTAGTCAGTTATTGAACTCTCGCTCATAACGTGATAACGCGTTAACGCCTCAATAGATAGCGACGAAGCAGTCAAGCCAGAACTGAGTATCGTCAACATTGATCTGATCGGCGTCATGTACACGTTGAAGCTGGCGCGCCACTACTTTGCCCGGCAGCCCGACACGGAGGAGAGAGATCGATGCTTTATCATCACGGCCAGCCTGGCTGGGTTTATGGACCTGCCGGAGTCGCCACAGTACACGGCGGCGAAATGGGGATGTCGTGGTCTGATGCGCTGTCTTCGTCGGACCAGCGTTCTGGACAAGACGAGATACAACAATATCTGTCCGTGGTATGTGTTGTCTCTATCTTGCTGAAAACCAGGCAACAAGGGTAATGTACATTAACCCCCCGATAAAGGTTCATATCGTCCGCAATCCGACCTCTCCAAGTCGAAGCATACTACCTGAGCAAAGGCATTTCTTTCTCTCAAGGCTCCGACGCCGCCCGAGCAATGGTATACGTGGCCAGCGACAAATCCATCAATGGTTAGTTATCCCTCCCGACCTCTAGGAAACAACCTCTGGGAAATGCAGTGACTGAACGAATGTTTCCAGGTCGATCTTTGGCCATTCTCCCGCGAGAAATCGCCGCCACGGGATTCAGGGACGTGAACCTGGACGACTACGAGGATGGGGATTTGCTGGATACGTTTCAGAACCAGTTGATTGCCATTAATCGGAATTTGAACGATGCGGCGGCAGCGGCAGCCACTGCAAAATAGAAACCTGGATATGTCCGTCTGCCTCGACCGAAGTTCCGAGAATAAAAAGGC
>WJFF01000099.1:82126-92320 GCA_011800825.1 Fonsecaea pugnacius | reverse complement strand
AAGCGCTGGCCAGATTTATCCCGACACGTCCTGAGAAGGTCGCTGTCCGGCTCGCAGATCGGGCTTTTATCAGCCTACCTACGGCCCTTCCTGCCCACCCACTCACCAACCCGCAACATCCCGAACCATTTTCCTCTCTTCTGACTAAGTGGGTATGCTCTGAATGTCCTGGACCGAATGGCTGTACTCTCGCTCATGAATCATGCTTCACACCGATAGGTCACCCGTGCCCGCCGGCTCGCGGCCTCAGCTCGAAAGTGGGTATCAGGGGCACCAGGGTGATCTATCTATCTATACTGGCTGGCCAGCTACAGCTACGGTGGTAGTGGCTAGGAAATCATTGATTGATACGTCCCGATTACTTTTTGGATCTTCCCCTACCTCCTAGAACCTCACACTGCACACTTGTCTTGTGTTCGACTCTACACCGCATATAATTAATAGATACATACTATACGATACACGACACTTCACCCAGGTTCAGCAGGCTTAGGGATCCTGCACAGACTTGCTTGCCACTTCCTACAAAGATGCCGTTCGAAACAGAACTGACTCGTCGGCTGGGGATTCGAGGTATTTGCTATTTTATATACCTCTCCAAACACCTTTAGACCTCGACATTCAGACTGCTAACTTGGCCCAGTTCCTGTCGTCCAGGGTGGAATGCAATGGGTCGGCTACGCTGAACTGGCCTCTGCCGTGTCCAATGCCGGCGGCTTGGGGATTGTAGGTACAAACGTCGCGATAGCTACATTGTCAACCAGGAGAGATACCAAGGAACTGATTCTTTCCATACCAGCTCACGGCCCTGACGCAACCGACGCCGGAAGATCTGAGGCGCGAGATCCGGAGATGCAGGACCATGACCGACAAGCCATTCGGGGTCAACATCACCCTCCTGCCCACGCTGAACGCCCCACCATACCTGGAATACGCGCAGGTGGCCATCGACGAGGGCGTGCGCATTATCGAGACAGCAGGGAACTCTCCGGGTCCGGTGATCGCCCGACTCAAGGACGCGGGCTGTATCGTCCTGCATAAATGCACGACCATCAGACACGCCGCGTCAGCCGTCAAGCTCGGCGTGGATTTCCTCAGCATCGACGGGTTCGAGTGCGCGGGACACGTAGGCGAGTCGGACATTACCAACCTGATCCTCCTGTCCCGGGCGAGACAGTCTCTAGGTATCCCGTTCATCGCATCGGGCGGCTTCGCAGACGGGTACGGCCTCGCGGCTGCCCTGAGCTTAGGCGCCGAGGGCATCAACATGGGCACTCGGTTCATGTGCACGATCGAAGCCCCGATCCACCAGAACATCAAACAGGCCATCGTCGACGCGCAGGAGACCGACACCCAGCTCGTCCTTCGCCGATGGCGGAATACCTCACGCCTGTTCAGAAACAAGGTCACCGCGGCAGCGACCAAGATCGAGCGCGAAAGCACGACAGGCAATTTCGACGAAGTCGCGCCCTACGTCTCGGGCAAGCGCGGCCGACAGGTCTTTCTTAACGGCGACAAGGACTTTGGCGTCTGGACCGCGGGCCAGGTCATCGGCCTGATCCACGACATTCCCTCGTGTAAAGACCTGATTGATCGGATTGAGCGGGAAGCCGTCGACGTGTTGGACAGGAGCCGGAGGTTGTACAAGCCATATCCCAAAGAGCAGGGGAGATTATAGAGGCGCCGGAGGTATACACCTATATGCTACAGCTACGGTCTCTGGTACGGGAACGGAGTTTCTTTCTCCTGTGCGGATTAAAATCCATAGATTACTCCTTCGGCCGCTCTTGAAACAATGTCTGTCACAAGTGCTGCCAACCGATCTAATCTCCCAACTCTTTATGCTGATTTATCTCATCATCAACGCTGGATATCACACAGCGCGGATCACCCTTTTGTCCAGCGTGATCAATAAATCAGTCAATTAATTAACAACACCGGTGCAAGGAGAAAGACACCGTAGGCGGGGGGTATTAAAATGAGAGACCTTAGGATAAACCAAGTATGATCACTTTTGTCTTTTATCGGATATCATAGAATACCTGTATTTTGGGGAGGAAGAATATCCTTTCACTCTCACAACCTCGCTCTCGCCTCTGCGACCCACTCGTCCCCGACACCTCCCTCTCCCAGAGCCAAATGTCGGATCCGTCTCCTCCCCACCTCGGGCCCCTCGCCCTTGGTGATCTCGTCGGTCGTCCAGTCGGGATTGAACGTCGTGCGGTTGAGCGGGTTGACCACGTGCGCGCGCCGGAATAAGTCGTTGTACACGTCCCCGTCATACCGGCCCAGCGAGCTGGCGAGCAGGTAATCCGGGATGGACCAGGCGTCGACGAGCCGGACGGCGTGGGGCCGGACCTGCGCCATGAGCGCCTCGATGCGGCGCGTGGTGTGTCGGAGCTGGGAGACCTGGGCGGCGTTGGAGGTCAAGAATTCCAGCGCCGAGGCGTCGAGCGTGAACAGTGCGAAGAGCCGGAATAGGACGCGGAGGAGAGATATAGTGTCTTGGTCTAGTGCCCCGTCCCGGCCGGAGCTGGACGCAGTCACCGCGTTGTAAAAGTTCGAGACGAGCAGGCTTTCCGAGTGCGCTTTGCTGGCTCGGTGGAGGGAGATCATTAGCATGGTCCACGGCCGCCGCTCGACCACCCGGGCTTGATAAAGCTGATAGGCCAGGTACGCGGCACGATGCTGGAACGCCTTGACCAGGTCGTCATCGCGCTCAAAGATGTCAAATGTCCGGGGCCCCATGTCCCGGGCACGGAGGAACTCTTTGAACTGGGCATCTATCGGCTCTTGAGCTGGAGTATCCGGGTGGTTGATGGCCTCGGTCATTCGCTTGATCAGGTAAGTCGCCGTCTGTTGCGTGATCATCCAATTGTCGCCCTCGACGGTCGGTTTGGATAGGTATTCATTGTTCAGGGCAACCATGCCGCTGTCGCCCCCAAACCCGTGCCCGCCCATCGCTCGTCTGCAGGTTTCGATCCCATCGGCGACGAGGGTCGTGCAGAGAGACTTCAAGCCCGACGAGCTTGCGTGCATCTCAGCTAGCCGCGAAAAGTCGCCCTTTTGTTCGATCGACGCCCGAGTCTGCCAGTACAGGCTCTCCATCGCAGCACCGGTATAGTGGAGAGCAAAGACCGTAGCAAGAAGGGGTAGGATCCTGATCTGCACTGTGGGGTAGTTCAGCACAGCCTGCTCAGGAGCGTCACCTTTCGCATCTCGATCCGGAAACTGATGTCTGATGGAGAGGTAGCGCACGGCGACGGTGCACGCCCTCGCCAGCACCAGTCGGGCGTGCATGACGATCTGCGCACGGACATACGTCAACGAGCCGTACACCATAGCCGGCTTTTCTGACGCGGTATTTGAGATCCCAAGCTCGACGTTGAACCTAGCGTACCTCGACAAAAGCGCTGAAGAGGGGACTCTCAGGTGGTCGAAGAGCATATATCCATTGTCCATCGCGGCGTATCCGTACTTGGGCCCAATATCGCCAATGGTGATCCTCGGCAAGGACTCGAAAGTCTTCATATCGCGCACCTGCACGATAAATTGGTGCGGCCCGTATGACTTGTAGAGGTTGGTCTTCGGGTCCGGCGCAAGGAGCTGTGCCACCACAACGGCATGGTTCGCGGTCCTGCCTAAACTCCCACACCACCACTTGCTGGCCGTCAGAGTAGGACTGTGTATTTCAAACTCTCTATTCCGAGGGTCCCATCTGGCGACACACTCCAGGCCCTTCACGTTACTGCCGTGTCCGAGTTCAGTCTGGCAGTAGGCGCCGATGATTTCCCAGTTGTCGACTTTTGGAAGCCAATACCTCTTTTGCTCGTCGGTGCCTTGTTCGCGAATCGACGTTTTGAACAGTAGAAGTTGTAGAGCGTAAGGACCCATCTCGTCGATGAGATAGCTCGCCATGTTGTAGTCTTGTTCGTCCCAGCCATGTTTAGTCGCAAGCCGTGTGACTGTTTTGGCACGAGCGAGGCCGAGTTGATATCTTTCCGAATGGCCCAGGTTGAGTTGGTTCTGCTTCGAAAACACTGGCTCTGCAGTGAGAACTCGCAGGATTCTCTTCTGCCGTTCGAGGAACTCGTCCGTGAGCAAGTGTCTCGCGAGCTGCTTGGTGTTGATGCTGGACCGAGCGCGCTCATCCGCCAAAATCTGAGTGCATTGGGGGTCTGCTGGCTTCAGCTTCTTCGTGAAGTCAGCCATGGCGACCAGTATTCTCGATGGCGGATTGAAAACCAAGACCAACAGCCTTGTTCCACATCATTTTCGTAGGTCCAGGGATGCTTACAGACTTTGTGTTCCTCGAGATCCAAGCGAGGCTCCATTGTCGGTTAACCAGGAACCATGTCGTCCGAGCCGATCGTAGCCAAGCCGATGCTAGCTGACCATGGCCTCAGACTTTAAGGCTGAAAGCTGCCATCGGCAGCTACAGCTGTTCTGTGATGACGAGCGACCACTGGCTAGGGGTTGGTGGCCGGGCCGTAGTGAGAAATATGAGCCGAGTATTTGTATGGCCCTGAGAGATGCCGATCCTGATCAAACACCGAATTTCAGCCTTGCCGAGATAGCCCCGCCCCAACTCAGTCATGAGACTCCTCGATTATTTGATACACTTCACTTCATGATGATACCAAGTTGTCGTATCACTCGAAGCTTAGCCAATGGCGTCCAGAGGTACCAGGTACACACAAGATGGGCTTGTATACACCGATGTCTGGGATAGGTAAGGCGCATAGAAAAGAATGGACATCAAAAAACAAGAACAGAACCCAATCAGCAGGGTCGCGGCCTTAGTGGACTTTCTATAGACATATTGTATATAGCGCGCTATTGACCAAAGAAAGAGAGCCGGCGGGATGCAAGGGTCCACTGACTTTAAGCCATTCAGCCTTTCATCAGTGACCATTTTGGCCGTTGTGACCATTCTGACCGCCGTGACCATTACCATTTTGGCTGTGACCATTTGTCTGCTTAGCCTTCTGCTGTCGCTCGCGACGGCTTTCGCTCGCGGGATCGAAATATGCTGTGGGTAACGTCCCATTCCCCTTCCCTGCGCTCGCGGGGAGGGGAAAGAGGACGGAATTGTTAGTAACCAGGGAATTTCTAGGACTGTGGAGGAACTAGCAACAGGAGGGATCAGTCCAAACTTACGCTTCTCGCCAAATACCGTCGTCCGGATGCCTTTTCTGGGACTGTCATATGTTCCTGGAATGACGCGGTGCGCGGTACATCTGCCGTTGATAACAGAGGCGGTTCGCAGGTCAGTCGTGGGATCTGTGGATTCATCAAGGTCCGAGGTGTGGCCCTCGTTTGCGTACCTGTTGTCCCACATGGCCACGCTGCCCACGGCCCATTTCCAGCGCACATAGTGGTCGTCGGCGGAGTGCAGGTGGTATTCGAAGAACTCGAGCAGTTTGTCTGTATTTGGCAAAGTACGTGCCATTTGGTTAGTGATAGAGCAGACCTCAAACAAACAAACATCCCGCCGACAAGACGGGAGGGGCCTAGCCAAGGGAGAAGGGCGTTGCACAATTTCCACATGGAGAGACTATCCATACCTGACTCCTTCTTGTTGAGCTCTGCAAATCCCGTGACGAAGCCCGCATTGATGTTCAGCGCTTTCAGCCCAGTGACTGGGTGCGTGCGGACAGCTGGGTGGTGCGTATCGATGGGCGGACGGTTTGGACCGACGCCCCAGAGGTCGAGGATTGTGTCGTCTGTTAGAGTTTCAGGGTCAGTTGTTAATTCGATTCAATCAACTCGTTCCTGAGCCTCTCCCACACTTTCCCACCAGAACGCAAACGGGGTAGGAGACTGACATTGAAGCCGTGACGTGTGAACAGCGTGCAGTCCTTCGACAAACTTTTGCAAGGCTTTACTCAAGGCGTCGTATGTACCGTACTGCGAGATCTGTGTTCGTGGCATTTAGTATTCACTCTCCTCTCATGGTATATCATAGATAAGGCCGTTTGACGTACCCATGCAGTGTCGCCTCCAACTTGGGGGTGCTCTTCCATCCGCAAGAGAGAGTACGAGGGAGCTGTTACAACAAGTATCAATTACAGCCCAGATGGCGTACCGAGAGGACTTCAACCAGCAACAAGGGAATGAGTGACGCACGGTTGATCTCAAAGGACGTGTCGGCATGCCAGTCTCCCTGAGGCTGTATACCGTCAGTTTAATTCAATACGGGAAGCAGGGAGGAGGTGTTGCGCACCCAGGGAGTATATTTCAATATCTCACGATGGTCCTCCTGACTCCCTTTGATCACCACATGCTAGAAGCTCTTAGCTGACAACACCCTTTGTCGACCTGCGTGGAGGGAGCTACCTTTTGAGTCTGGTTGAATCTTGATCAGCAACACTGCTAGAGTGGTGTCTTCAAATCAGCCACAACAAGATTGGACATACCTTCTGAGCCGGATGTCGATCAAGGGTTCCTATTAACCAAACTGCATCAGTCCCATGGACACTTCAGAGAATGGACCAGGCGTCACTGAAAGAGTTTACCGTAATGCTCAAAAAGCTTGTACTGTCCTTCGGTCGTGAGGTCCTGGTCGCGGAAAAACACCACCCCCCTCTCCGTGACGAGCAGGGCGA
This sequence comes from Fonsecaea pugnacius, assembly GCA_011800825.1. Classification (NCBI taxonomy): domain Eukaryota; kingdom Fungi; phylum Ascomycota; class Eurotiomycetes; order Chaetothyriales; family Herpotrichiellaceae; genus Fonsecaea; species Fonsecaea pugnacius. The sequence continues at coordinate 85,712 of WJFF01000099.1, read as the reverse complement.
GTTCATCGAGCTGTTTCTCGTCCAACTGTGAGAGCTGGACGTTCTCCAGCAGCGTGCCGATGGACTCGGTCAGGTCCACGCGCTTCGCGACCGCAAAGAGGGCCTTCTTCTCGGGATCAGCAAACAGCGCGCGGTCCTTTTCCGGTTTGATCTCCTCGCGAAGAGGCTCTGGTGGGACCCAGTCTTTGATCTTTGCATTGAACCCTGGGTGCAAGGTGATTGGGAAGCCCGAGTCGGGGGAAACGAATTTGCGGGCTTCGAGGTGTGCCATTGTAGTGGAGGCGATGTATGAATGGCGCTGTATATATGGAGAGGAATGAGAGATTCAATTTTCTTTCAAGAGAGCTCCCTAAGAGGAGAATGAAGGTAGCACTAGCAACGGTTGATATAAACCGAAAGTAAACCCTCGATAAACAGATGAATTCTCACCGGGCGCACACCAGTTTGTCGCCTATCGCATTCTGTCAATTCGCCATGAATCCCCTCATTGCGTGATAGGACTATGCCAGCAATCATTGGGGAAGCGGTACATGCCTCTGAATTCCACGTGGCGGTTCGCCTTGTCCTGTAAAGGATTGTAATTTCCAATTGGAGGGAATCTTGGATGGCGCAACCACAGGAAGCGATCGCGTCAATTCAGGACTTGGTAAACTTGACATTGACACCATCTTTATGATGTGTCTTCAACTTGTCATTGCAAAATGGAGATTGGGCCACGGGATAGAGATACAGGCCTGGTAGTCAGCAGATGGGGATGGATAGAGGTGCTTGTGAAGGACGAGCAGTGGTAGGGCTGGAAGTGTTGGCCTTGTCTCCATTGGGATCGAATCTGAGACTCCATCGTGCGAGACGGCTTGATTCCTTTCCTCCAACATGAAGTGTTAGAACAGCCTATATCGATTCTCATCCAGGTACACACATCAGAAAGACTCTTCAAGTAAAGCAGTCGACAACCAAGGACCCAGTCATTCTCTTCGAGTCGGACGAAAAAGGAAATCGTGACACCGAATGCGGTTAACTATCCCTAATGGGAATATAAACTTCCAAAGTTCCTTAATAAGAGTAGTAGCTAACTACGAGTTCTCATACTCGGGTCATATTCTGCATATATACACATCTAGGTCGCCGTGGCAAGTAGTACACCCGACGACATGATAGGATAGCACATCTACAGTACTCGGGATATACAAAACACTCGTGTCGTCCTTGTAGCATTAATGTATCGACGTCAGATGACAGATCAATCTCTGAGAAAAGTCTGGATAGACTCTATTCGTTTATGGGCTAGGCGAACACGCATCCTGTATACGTGATCCGTCTCCGTCCGCTATTAAGAACGCAGACTATCCAAGCTCGTTCGCATTCCTGACTAACTATGTACAAACACTCATGCTGTTTCTCCCATGTTAAGCCACCACACATTTGGTGTGCATGGGCCGTCCTTATTCAAAACGGCCTTATCTCCACAGTCGCAACGAGGAGCGACTTGAGTAACCGAGTTCACAGCGACGAGGCTGTGCTTCTCCGACCCTTGCCGTGGAATATTCGTCGGCTGTATATGTACAGACCCTCCGACGTTAAACGGCCCGAGCAACAAAGTCTATCGCTGAAACGCAAACAACAAACCAATTCTTTATGGTCGCTCAGAAAAGACCAGCTTGCAATGATCCTGCCATCAATGTCAGCGATATGAATGGTTCAACAACAGCGATTGACTCACCTGAGGGAAAATAGTAGCAAAGACCTCAATATCCTCACTGATGGGAGTGGGCTCATGCTCCCAATCCAGCAGGATGCTGGCCTTTCCAATCATCGCCATCAGGTTCAGCTGAGCGTATGTCTGTCCCAGACAGTAATGAGGCCCGGTGCCAAAAACCAGCCAGTTCTTGACCTGTTTGTCGGCATCTCCAGTGATCCATCGCTCAGGTTCGAAGCTGTCCGGGTTGGGGTATGCTTCAGGATCATGGGTGGCAGGCCAGATTGACGGAATAATCATGGAGCCTTTCTTGAGGGTGTAGCCTTCAGTCACGGGGAAATCCTTCTTGGCGACATAGGGCACCAAAATGACTGGAGGACGATACCGCAACGTCTCTTTGACCACCGCTCTCGTCCAGACCATCGATTCCAGCATATCCATGTCAAAGGGCTTGTTGCGGTCGCCACCACGAAGTCGGAGGTTTTCCTCCCGGACCTTGTCCAAGATCTCTGGTCGATCAGCCATAATCTGGAACAGCCAAGTACAAGCGCTCGAGGTGGCATCTTGCGATGCAAAGAGGAAAGTAAAGACGGTTTGTGAAATTTCAAAGTCCGTAAAGTCGCGAAGTAATTGGGGTGGTTTCTCGGAGTCGTCCACCTTCTCGCCTCGTTCGATGCGTTCTCGATATTTGGCTGAATCTTGTATCTGTTTGACCCATGCGTCCAGAATGCATGTAATGCTACCGCCGGCAGCCATTCGCACTTTGGATTTGGCCGCACACTTTGCAAATTCGTCCAAGACCATGTCCGCAGCCTTCTTTCCGTACCAGGTCTTGGTGTAGGGGATGATGATGGGGAAATTGACGAGTTCCAACGCAGCGGTGATCAGATAGTAGTCATGGGCAATCTTCTTGACCACTTTCTCGCTCATGTAGTGTCCAACAAAGGTTCTGCACGATACGGCGCACATGAGTTCGCGGAACACGGGCATCCAGGGCGTGGCTTTCATGTTGTTTCCTTTGGACATCTCCAGGAAGGTCTTGAAATACTTGCTGTAGACCTCCTCTTGACCGGGCAAATACATCTCCAACGCCTGACGCGTGAACAGTCCATTCAATCCTTTGCGGTACTCGACGTGGGCTTTTCCATCCAAAAAGACCCAGTTTGTGGGGCGAAGGAGTTTGGGCGCGACGTCGACGACGGTGGGCTTGACGAAGCCTGGCGAATTGAAAACTTTTCGTGCCATATCCCGGGTTCCTGCAATGACAACGAATCTGATAAGATATAATGGTTAGCACCCCGGGCCAGTGTCGCGAGCAAAAACATCAATCCTGCATACTTGTGGAAAACCGACACGCAGCTCAGTTCTGCGCTCTCCCATTTCTCTTTGTACTTCCTAAAATCGGGTCGCATCGATTCGAGAAAGGGGCCGATGAAGGGCATTTTCCACGCAGGGCCGACGATGCCATGTTTGCGCCATTGGTAGCTACCTGTACGACTGGTCAACACTCCGCCTCAAACCGCATTCACTGTAACCAGGGTGCTCACATTGGTCGTAGGTAGCCAATAATAGGATAACTGTCAAGACGACGGTCCAAAGATTGAGCTGCGACCATAGTCTGCCCAAGACGCCAGAAGCATGGGCGGCCTGAAGCTTCAGGTCTGCATTCGCCAGAGGAGAAGCAAAGCTGGTAGCATTTGCGAGGACGTCCATGGCGTATTGGCTGGGGGGTGGTGAAGGGGGCCGCGGCAAACGGGTTGACTTGAAAACCCGATCGAATGGGGGCGCTGTGCCTTGCAGCTGGGCAACGTCGTATCACGAGGGCGACGTGTCGACGACTGCTCGTATAAATCCTCCTCTTCTGACACACAGGTTGTAGATGTGAGAGCG
>WJFF01000099.1:50706-72648 GCA_011800825.1 Fonsecaea pugnacius | reverse complement strand
ATCGATCACTGCAAACCCCAGTGGCCCAAAGACGGCCGACGAGACCTGTGAGCCCTAACACTCTTCGATTGACCCAACCGAACAATCCATGACACGATGATAAACAAGGAGGGTTGCTTGGGTCTGGGTGTGGACAAAGTTGACATCTGACAGGGGTCAAACCGGCTGCTTTGTGCGACCTGTCACATTATCAACCACCGCCCGCGTCAAATTCCATCCCCATGCACGTCTTGATGGCCTGGAGGTGACACGGCTATTGTCTGCTCTCGGCCTGTTTCAATCTCGACCCAAAGAGCGGCGTGCACTAGGCCGTCTGCGCCCGCACCGTCGCTTAAACGTACGGTTCGCAACACACGCAGATGGCGATCGTCCGATCAAGCTAAATAAGGCACAATGCATCGCGGCGCCGACACCGTGGGTGCAGCTGTCAATCAGAAGCAACTGTCAGCTTCTATGGCGGCTGCTGAAAAGCTTCCTCTATCAGATGTTGATGGCCCTGCAAAGGCTGAATCAATACAAGAAGCCTGTCGACAACGGGATTTCGTGGCCCTGGTAACGCTTGCAACTTCGACTGGCGGTCTTTTGACCGACGAGTTGCGCCGACAAGCTTGTATGTCCCCCCTTGTCCACCAATAGCTCGATACACCCCGTGGCACTTTGAACTGATGCATGAACTTGGAAGGGCCAATTCTATTGGGTTGCACAGCTGAAAGCACAGCACCGGCCCAGCCAGAGCACTCAAATCAGCACCAGTGGAGATCGCTACCCCGTCACCCGGACGAGGATCAAGTACAACTTGATGTTGATCGTGCCTTTGTATACTACCCTAAAGGTTTGCGCCCTCTTCCCCAAGAGCCATGTGACACTGGCCTGACTGCAGCCAGATGAATCGGAACAGTCCCTCGGGCAAAAGAAGGCGGAGCTCTTCGAGTTGATTGTGTCGGCGTTGAGAAGCTATCCAATCCTCTCTTACTTCCAGAGCTATCACGATGTCGTACAAGTACTCCTCCTTGTGCTGGGAAAACATCAGGCTATGCCTGCCGTTCCACGAATCTCTTTGCTCCGTCTTCGCGACTACATGCTGCCGACAATCACACCTGCGACGAAACACTTTGAGCTGGTATCGGCTGTTGTGATGGCCGCTGACCCCGAACTAGCTAATCACATTGCCCAGGCCGAGAATATTTTTGCTTTGTCGGCAACTCATTCCCTTTTCGCGCACGATATCTACGACTATGGCGACATTGCTAGGCTGTACGATTTCTTGCTTGCGCATGAACCAATCATGAGCATCTATTTGTTTGCGGCCGTCACAATATCGAGGCGATCGGAGCTGCTCGAGATGCCTGCCGATCAGTCCGATATCCTGACTTTTGTAATATCCAAGCTACCCCAGACTTTCGACATTGACGCACGGATCCAGGATGCCGTGACTTTGTTTCGCCACCATCCGCCGCAAAGACTGCCAGGCTTTATCTGGTGGCGCCTCTCCCGTTACAGCGTCCTCAAAACATCACGTTGCATCAAGGACCCTCAGAGCCTGGAAGAAGCGGAGGTCCTCTGCCGGAAGCAAATTCAGCAACTCCACAGCCACGAGCTAATGCGCAAGAGGGCACTATTACTTTACAAATACAGAAAACCAGCCGCATCAATGACCGTCGTCATCTTGGTGGGAATCTTTTCAATATGGTTGCGAAAGACGGGCCACGACAGGATCTTGTGGTCCATGATATCGACCGCAACTACTTTCTTCTCAACTCTGCGATAGACTGTCCCACCGGATCGAGACCCGGGAACGAGAAGCATAGATTCGATCTAACACGGACCAGACTGGGTGAATGCCCGAAGGTTAGGAGTCTCCATATGCAGAGGAGTAAATCTACTTGGAGCTATTGTCCTACTGGTGAATGCTTGGGACGAAAAGACCACCATGCTTGGATCAAGCTACGGCCGACTCCACCATCCACCCTTGTTGCATGTGCATCACACAACCCCACCCAAGCCAATCCTTGATGCGCTTTAACCCCGATATTTCCAATTCTTGCAATGTGCATTGTGTGCTCATGTGAACGGGGATGAGGTGCTCCAATGTGGCGTCTATTGGTGTGTCAAGGGCACCTCCTGGCAAAAGCTGTCACCCTAGCTCACCACCGAGCAATCACGGGAAGCCATCTACGCCAATGCCGCTGGCTTGGTACTAGAGGACAGTGCAGCGCTTTCTGGCAAGCCGTGGCACGGGAGAGCATATTGCTGCAGTGCGATGAATGACGAGCTTCCAGTGCAATATCCAGTTGGAAAGATCTGCCTTGGAACTATCTGCTACGACAACATGACAGAAGGGATGGTCCTAAGAGAGATCTTGTCTGCACAGTTTGCAGATGTGTTTACGAGTGAGGGCAGAGAATGCACTGCATCGGGGCAGGTCTATATAGGGGATCAGGCACGTCGACATGCATCAAGTCTTTGATTTTGACAGGGTTCTGATCGTGACTACGGCATTCGAGATAAAGCACTACCGACAGGCTTTTGTGAGGTCAAGGAAAGCGAATTTTGAGGTAGAGCTTGACATAGAACGATGCTTCTAGTACTTCTACAATTGACATGTTCTTCGAGAAATCACAAATACTTGAGGAGGTGAGCATCGATAGTTGATAAATACCACTTAGTGTCGCGTAAAACGCACCCTCGTAGTCATGACAGGTTCCAGGCATCAGAACATGGAAGATCAATCAGGAGCAAGACCTGAGTGAGATACGAGTAGACTTGATTGGACCTGATGCCATACAACTATAAGTCCCCGTTTGGGGATTGGCTAAAATGGCTTTGTAATGACAACACCTCCAACAGTGAAACGGACCACATCTGTGGGTAATTACAAAGGCCTTTTTGTAGTACAGCCTTCACTACACGGTTCAGGGGACATCTATCTCCAAATCCCTTACTCCGACAGGCAACGTGTTTGCACTTCGTCTCAGTCAAGCACCAGTCACCCTGTTCCAAAAGCGCCCTCGCTGTCCACATTCTCTCGCCGCTAAAGATGGCCAATCGAGGCTACGATGTCGTTGTCGACGTCGACACAGAAGTATGGAAAAAACCCCCCGCCTTTCTGTCCCTTGCTCTGGCTTCCTGGCTCCAAGGCGAAAGCACGGCACGAAAACTAACAATCTCCCAGGGTGACCTAGGCCACACAGACCTGCAAGACGACGACCTCGAATTCCACTCATCCAGTACGTCCCCCGTCGGTCCGCTTGTGGGCACCTCACACCTCGTTCCGAGGGACTGTAGTGCGAGACACTAACGAAAAGTGCGTGCGTTTTGAACACAAAACAGACTTCGAATCGAGTTCTTCGAGCCGCAAGATCCAGCCCGACACTCCCTTCCTCGCTGGCTCGGCCAATCCGACCAACAGCCTGCCCAACGACCCTTCCTCCATGCCGCAGAAGCACATGCTATGGTCACTCTCCTTCTACGCGCAGTTCTTCGACGTCGACACCTCGACGGTCCTGCACCGATGTCGCTCCGCCATCCTCCCGTTCATCCCCAACACGCCCCCGTTTCTGGACATCATGGACGGGAACCCGGACCTGTACGGCCCGTTCTGGATCGCGACGACCGTCGTGGTGATTCTCTTCCTCACGGGGACCATCAGCCACAAGCTCGCGACCGAGGGGAAGAAGCATTTCGAATACGACTTCAAGTTGCTCAGCGGCGCCGCCGGCCTGATTTACGGATACACACTGTTCATCCCGCTGGGCCTGTGGGGCGCGCTGCGCTGGTTCGGCGCACAGTCTCTCGAACTGGTGGAATGCTGGGCGCTGTACGGATACAGTAACCTGTTCTGGATCGCTGTGGCGTTGGTCTCGTGGTCGCCGCTCAACGGGCTCAACTACGCCCTCGTGGGCCTGGGATATGCGGTCAGCGTGTTCTTCCTGGTCAAGAATCTGTATCCGGTCATCAGCGCGACGGAGAAGAAGATCAGTCAGGTCCTGCTGTTGGCGGTGGTGTTGCTGCATGCCGGCCTGGCCATCGCCATCAAGATCTTGTTCTTCAGTCACAAGAGCCCCGCGAAGGATGATGACAGTAAGATGTTGTTCTAGTTATTGGAGGAGCTTTTTGGTACCCCTGGCATGGGAGGCGCCTATTCATGGCCTGGAGAGCATGCTACCGGACGGACACATGGGTTACAAGGGTATATGTATCAACAACTCGAGGATACAGGAAAACGGGCGAGAGTTTCCTCCGCTTCTTGGAGTGGCTCTATTAATGAAGAATAAACTTGTTCAAGGAACGCGGATCCGCTGTGTGAATTTTTCTTTTCTGAATTCTTCATACTACTTTCTGACAGGCGTATTGGTGGTCGGCGCATGCTAAAAGCGGGAGCGCGAGATGAACGTGCATTGAAAAATAGCTGCGTTTGACAGTCTAGCTTTCCCAGCTCGTGAGACCCTCACGGATTCACGAAGCTGTTTCTGCATCTTCTACCACGCACCATTCCGAAAGGTACAGCCAGAGACTCTTGCGACGTTACTCCTGCGAATGGTGTATCATTCATCAACACTCTCCCGCACTGCCCACAGTCCATCTCGTGCGAAACCGGCCACTCCAGCAAAAAAATACACAACCCTGGTACGCAGACCACTACTTGATCTTCTTCTTTGGTCGGAGTTGGTTGGTGTGCCCGCACTTCTTCTTGCGGCAGTTGGTGGCTCGGGGTGGCAGACGGGCGTAGCACTTTCGGCAGATCATCTTCTCGCAGTTGTATTTGGAGGCGAGGGCCTTGAGGGAGGGTTCGATGATACCGCCTCGGAGACGGAGGACGAGATGCAGGGTGGATTCCTAAATTTTGAACAGAGAGCGCGGGTCAGCGGATTCCGGGCGAGAAGGGAGAGAAGGTTTGATTTCCTCCTTTTAGGCGCGCCCTTTGCGAAGAGCGCGAAAAGAATGGTGGTATGTACCTTCTGGATGTTGTAATCGCTCAGGGTGCGGCCATCCTCAAGTTGCTTGCCGGCGAAGATCAGTCGCTGCTGGTCCGGTGGGATGCCTTCCTTGTCTTGGATCTTGGACTTGACATTGTCGATCGTGTCGGACGACTCGACCTCGAGGGTGATGGTCTTGCCCGTGAGGGTCTTGACGAAGCTGTTGTACAAAAGAAAAAAAAACATCATCAGCACTCCATACTCTTCTCACGGCTTTTCTTGAAAATCCCGCAGTGTCGGAGCGATGATCAATATTTTGCAGGGTCGTTCGAGTCGGACGTTCATTCAGGAGGACTTACATCTGCACTGAAGACGAAGTCAGTAAAATGGCGAAGCCCCTCTAAAGCACACAGGTCACAACTTACTCTTGTCAAGATCTTCTGGTCACTGGCAATATTGGTTGATGTGTAGCAGCAGTGAGATCGAAAAGCGAGGGGTGGCAAGACACCTTTGATTGTGGACGCAGATTTGGCGCCAAGACCTAGCCCTACATAAATAGAAGGTAGAGCGAATGAGGTCTTCAGCCTTGCCACCTCCAGCCTTGTCGCCTCCAGCCAATCGTAGTCGAGTTGGTCTCTGGTATTTCCACCATGATTTAGAGACTGGGGTAGTCAGACGTCTGGAATGAAGGTGTAGATTCTGGTTCTATGTGATGCGCCCCTATACTTTCTCCCAGTGTCCTTCGCACAATCCCTATTCTCGCCCTTAGTCGATTGGTTCTTCTTCTAACAGTAACTTGAAACTGAAAGGCTCAAATGTCACGCCCTCCCCAATGAAATGTTTACTCATCGCCTCCACCCAGTGCAACCTGAGACTGTGCAACATCGCACTTGTCCCTTCCATGACACATAAGACAGCAATAGTTAAAACAAACCAGAAGTAAAAGGTTACAACGATCATAATGACTTGTACCGCGCCGGAGGCTCCAAAAGCGTTTCCTAGCGTCATGTTCCACAGGACGACGGAGAGCTGTTGATGGGCAAGCGAGAGCGCCCACAGACGAAGGTATGAAGCGGTATGGGAAACGCAGTTGAGGCAGAACTCGATCGTATCTTATCACCAGCATGTTAGCCTGTGTGCCAAAAGGGGATGAAGCTGAAGAGTCCACAGTACTTACGAATAGTTTGATGGATCATGACTTCCGAGAACTCGAATTCCTCTTCCTCCTCGTCTCCGATGTTCTCAGTGATCATCGCACCCTCGTCATCGTCCTCACTAGGTCGGCCATTCATACGGCGGTCATTTGTGTTGGTATTCTCATCGTCGTCGTCTTCTAGATCTGTGGCATGCGTGACACGGCTAGTGTCGCCAATGCCGCGGTATCCTTGAGCAGCAGTCTTCTGATGTTGCCAGCGAAGGTACAGAGGCTTCAAAAGCAGGAGGACGGGCACATTGATGACGGCAATCAAGAGCAGGAATACTTGAACGCCTGCTTGACCCGAGTAAAGCTGCTCACTTTCTTCAACGTTCCCTGGAGACAGAAACATCTGGATCAACATGTTGAGCAAGGATGGTGGGTTGCGACCCTCGGCTGCCCAGTCGATGGACCATTTGTAAAGGATGCAGAACGAAAGATAGCCGAAGATAGCCTGGAAGAATATCATACCAGGCACAAAGTTGCCCCAGATGTCGATAGGAGATTTGAAGTGTCTGGCGTTGACATAGGAGAAGCATAGAGCATAGGTCATGTGGGCCCAACCCATGAGAATAGACAGCTTCATCTTCAAACTGTTGCTGAAGAGCAAGTCATTCTCGGAGCCGTGCCATGCCCAGTCCAGACCAAATGGATATCTGTAGCTACCTTTGAGGTGAGCGTTGACTTCTGGGCGACCCTCTTCAGGGAATTCCCAGGCAGAGGCGAAAGGAGTAAACCCTTTTGAGAAGACATCATTGTAGATGAGGCCAGTGTACATGGAGAAGATACCCATCATCAACATGATGTAGCGACCATAGAATGCCATTGCGAACAATTCATCCTGCTTGGACCGTGACAATGGCTTTTCCCAGTAGATCATGGCAGCTGCAGCCATAGCCATCAAGCAGCCGTGCCCAAAATCACCGAACATGACGGCGAATAAAAAGGGGAACGTGACGATGGTGTAAAGTCCAGGGTTGACTTCTTGATATTTGGCGGTCCCATAAGCATTGATGATGGTTTGAAAGCCTTCAGTGAACTTGTTAGTCTTGTTATAGGTCGGCGGAGTCCTGTTGGTCTTGATTTGATTCACAATCGTTGGCACCGACAATCCGGCTCGGTCGTTGACATCTTGTAGGGTACGCCGAATCTGCGGTAGAGTATTGGTGGGACACCAAGCTTCCGCAATCAAGGTCTTTCTGGCGTGGTCATAGGAGCACATGTTCAAGGCGTTGAAGACAGCTTTCTCTTTCTTGATGACGATCATCCAAGCAGCCAGAGATCGAGCAATAGCACTCAATTCCGCATCGAGGGTATTCTTGGTATTCCGGAGGACACTTGCGAGGTCGCCGAGACGAGTGTTGACTTCGTGAATCTGGTCCCGGCGGATATCACTGCTCTCGTCAACATTGTAAAGGTCCGCACCCAGAGACTCGGAGATTTTTCTGATCTTCGCAATGATTTCCTTGCCGTGTGCGAAAATCACGAAAACATTCTTCTGAATCTCTTCGTTGGTCTCAGGGTTAATGATCGGCTCTGGGATTTCCGACTGGTTCATGTACAGGTTGCCACGCAGAGTTCTCCACAAAATTCGTTCAAATGCAGGTAGTCGCTCACGGGGGATGACACCAGCGACAAATCCAATGTTCATAACAGCGAAGCTCTGTTGCTGCTGTTGCGTGGCATCCCCGTTAGCTCTGCCTTCCTCAGCCTCTGTGTTTCGCAGCAATGGCGCGTCATCTTCATCGACACTGGCGCGAATATCCTCTGTTTGTCCATGAGCTCTGTCGAAGAAACCTCCGGCCTCCTTAAGAACCCATCGCCACTCGGTCAACTCGACCTCCTTCTTCTTCAGTGTTTCATAGCTTTCATTCAAGCTGCTGATGCGTTGTTCCAAGCTCTCCGCGCGTTCCACAAGGGCATCGATCTCATTGGCTTGAGGAACCGCGAGCATGTTCTCATCGAAATCCCAGTGGCTCCTCATCTCGATCTGAGATTTGTCCATCTGGCTCTTGAAATAACGGAACTGGCGTTCGACATTGTCCAGTCGGCGGATTTCCTTTGTGAAGGTGCGTTGGAAAGCAGTTGTCTCAGCATTGAGATCGCGGAACTGGACGACGCCGATTTCACCCAGGGCAGAGACAACTTCACGACCGATTTCATTGGAGATGTAGAGCTGGGTCAAGGACATGCTCGCCGACCGAAAGAGGGTGTCTTTATGGGCCATGCTGGGCGGTTGTTACTGGAGAGGACCAGGCCGCCCAGGCCACGAGGTAGAGGAGTTTGAGAAAGGAGCCTCACCAGAGAACTGTGGCGGCTCGCTAGAAAAGTTGTGAGAGCTTTGGAAGATGAAAGTCGCAGCCTGGGTCCCTGGTTCCTCGATGATTGCATCGCAGCTCAGTTACTGCCTTGGCACGCAGGCACGCTAGCCGCTTAAAGGTTCTTCCTAGCTCTACGGTCGCGCATCGAGCAGCTACTGCAGACAAGGCTGAGGGCATCACCATTTCGATACTCCATTTGCGGCTTCGACCAGCCTAACTGTACAAGTTGGATTGCAGTCTTGAATTGGATTTCATACGAAGCATCAAGGGCTTTTCCTTATCCCCTGATGCAACCCATAAAGGTCATATTCGCCCTGCTTCATCACTTCGACCCCCAAATAATACAAGACCCATTCTACTCGGTATACCTCGACCATATACTCGGTCCTGATCAAAAAGACGCATCTTCTCACTCATCTCCTGCCTGTCCAATCAATTCCTGTTTCAACCAGGAGGATGGCACTAAGCCATCATAAGCCTTTGTCCTTAGAGAGCTGCACTCGTTATCTCTGAGGTGTAATTACACATCGGATGAAGGTACCGAGAGTCCACCAGAAAAGAACTGCTCACAGAAGCAAACAACAACACCACTGTGACCCGTTTGATTTGCACTTTAGCCAAACGCCGACGCTATGCCCAAACACGATATTGTTTTGCGGTTTCATTCTACAAGTAAGTGCAAAGCTAAGCAAAATAGCTCTTCCATAGCACCCCAGAGAGGTCTTCAATTTGTTCCGGTTTGAATGCCTGCCAACAGTCAGTTTCGGTTTACTAGGTCAATTCATTACAACACGTACCTTGACATCGATATGCCAAGTATCCTGCCTCGTCTTCTTGAAGTCGCTAATGATACTCTTGACGCTGTTGCCCACAGTTGCCGGGTCATTCGCCGCTTTGCTACTCAGTGTGACCAAAACATCAGGCATCCAAGCCGGCGGTGGACTTGAATAAGGGAATGCCTGAATTAGAGACCCTAGCCCAAGCACCGCGGCATGGCGGACGATGACCAAACGCTGTGCTTCAGGAGTAGGTGTGTTGGTTCCCGAAGTCCGCGCTGATGACAGCCCGGCTAGTTGGCCTTTGGGTTTCTTTGGCAGGGGATTGTCAATGAGCATTTGTGTGAATCGATCCCGCAACTGAATGATCATCCTCTCTCGCAGCTCTAGCGGTGAGCATCGGATCATTCCAGATAGGGTCGTAGCAGCACCCGCCCGGACCTCGTGCTGTGTATCTTCGAGCATATCAGCCACACAGTTGAACAGCTTCTGTTTACTTTCCTCTGACAGCAAGAACAAGCGTCTGAAAAAGATGATCTGCATATTGATCATAACACGGAGACGTTGATGCCATGACGGGGATGTCCTGCCTATGCGAATCAATGATTCGATCAATGCTTGATCCTCTCCTATTCGATGGGGAATATTCGGCAGATGTCGAAAGACATGGTAAGCCAAAGACTGCAACTCGGGATCCTCCTTGACATCCATCATGTGCAAGAATTGCTCCGTGAACAAGTTGGGAAAGTACTTCAATAGCTGGGTGCACTCATATGACGAGAGCATGGAATCAAGCCACAGTAATATCGTTTTGCTCCCAGACGTGTATGCGGAGGGGGTCTGTTGACCAGGTGTGCGTTCATGCCGCCACTTTTCCAAGCGCGCAAAAATCTCGCTCATGGTGGCATCGAATTCCTTGGTTGGCAGATACGGCTGCGTCCCAATGGGACCTGCTTTCCTCTGGGCTTCGAGGAGCTCCCTGACGTCCTTGTACGACTCATGGTATCGAGTGCGGGTAATCGCAGCAAGCGTTTGAGCCATCGCCTCTCGGACGCCCTTGTATGGATGGTCAATATGGCCTAAAAAGTCTTCCATGATAGGCTTTTCGAGCTGGAAATGCCACCCTGCATCCAGGATCACTTGGTGGAGGAGATGAATCTTTGAACTTTCCTTGAAAGCGGCGTTGGATCCCATATCGAGGCGGAAGCTTGTGATCCAGTCCACCAGCGGCCATGCTCTCCGAGGGTCCCGGCTCTGAAGAATCATATGAAGGAAAGTTGTCCAATAGCCAGAATTCTCTGGAGTAAGGCCGTCTGAGAAGACTCTTTGAATGATTGGGAACGCGAATTCCCATACCATAGTCCTTCGCTCGATGGAATTATCCATGACCGACGTTACCAGACCACCTAGAATCTCTGCCGTGGCACGGTGTTGATGCTTGTCGCTGCCGTCTTCAAAAACTGCCAGTGTTTCTTCTTTGATGTCTTCGAATGTTGCAACGGCTAGGCCGTCCCTTATGATCAGTTCGAAGGCATAAGTCAACATCGCCGCACTCGCCATGCGGAACTTATCTGCGGATTGGTCTCGAGGCTCTTGCTTCAGGTACTTGAAAAAGGTGACAAACCATTCTCGATTGAGGTGTTTGCCGATTACAGCTCGTTTCTTCCACTCGACTTCATCATAGATGATATCGTTCTGCACGTTAGCCTTGTAACCGGGCATGTCTTTCGACCACACAAGCCAACCAGGATAATCGTGATCGATGTAGACATCAGCCTCCGGTTGAGAGAAGGCCTTCAGGAATGTCTCAGTCCACGACTCTTCTCCAGCTCTCGTTTCGACTTTGACTTTCGCGGGGAACTCTTGTATTGCCTGGATGTAATTGGCATAGTCGTGGTTGCACACTGCTCGCACATCGGTCATGGTGAACAGAGCAACCAACCCTTGAGAATACAGGCCGCGCAAGCCCGGGTGAGGGTCTATCGTGCCCAGAGTTATCAAATCAATCATGCTGTCTGAAGCAATTGTGTCGAACCTCATTCCCAATGACATGACAAGCGTGGCCACGCGGGTGGCTTTCTTCCAATGTGAGACGCGAGTAAGCTCGATGAGCTCTTCCGCAAGTTCTGCCTTCTTGCGCTCGATGTTTCCACGCTTGGTCAGGATAAACGCCTTTTTCTTTGCGATCTTATCATCGACATCTTCATCGGGTGCAAATGGGTCGACGACTGTACGGTCGATTATAGCCATTCGATCGCCAGGCCGACCATAGTCCATGACCTGGAACAAGCCACCACTGCAAAGCTTTTGGATGGAGGGCTTGTCAGCGGTGCTAGCCTCGATGAATGTTCTTATGACGGCTGGTGTGTATTTCCAATGTCTGCCCACTGTCTTTGCGAGACTGCCAAACAACAAGGCGAATAGTCCGCCTTTAATTCGGGGGAAATCGTTCTTTTCTACGGCTTTCTGGAAGGCCGCTAAGAGTGGGGGGATAACGAACAATCGAGCACCGAAAATGACCTTGAGGGCCGATTCGCCTGCACTTTGCGCGTTTCGGCGGACTTCAGTGTATAAAGAGACAGCGGACTCTGCAAGGTCTAGCAGAAGCTGTTCGTCAAGCTCTGATCGCGGTCTAGGTGCAGCATTATGACGGAGCCTCTGGGTATGGTAAACGTTGGCTCGTCGGACGAGTATTGAGCGAGGGTAGTCCTTGCGCACTCCGCTCACTTTGTACGGTTGTTCATCGGCGTGAAGTAGTCGAGTGACTCTATCAAGAACGTGGGCAGAGCGTTCGATGCCGACATCAACAAACCATGATCGATAGGCAGTGTACAAAGGAGCGAAAGACGACACATCGTCCTCCCCTTCTCGAGTCAGAAAGACGTGGACATCATGAAGGACACGGCCGATCTTCTGTCTGAGTTGATGAAGAAGTTTGTAGTTAGCATCATCAGGCTTTAACAACTCGCCTGCAGGATACTGAAAAGAGGGCTTGATCGATGTTTCGTCTGTGCCATCAAGGGATGAGTCATTGTCCAAGACGTCACTGGGTTGTTCCGGAGCATGGCCATTTGCCTGAGACATTGAGGTGTCGGTATCGGCATCGACGCCTGCCGCAGTCGTGGTCAGACCCTCATTGACTCCCTTGGAATCAAAGAGGACTGATACTCCGGCGAGTAGCAGACGCAGGAGAACCAGATTCCTTGAGACTTCATCCGACCACTCCTTACCGCTGCCGTCGCGTTTGATACTGGATGAACCGTCGATGAGGCGTTGCAGATGTTGCACCGCGCTTTCAGCTTGATTCTCAAACAATTCCACAGCGAAATCGATCTCTTCTTTGCAGGGAACGTGCCATTTCGGTTTGACGGTTGCTGGTGGTTCTGCCACGCCCCAGAGATCTGCAGTTATCCCATTCTTGACCCTGTCCGGTTCATACAAGGCGTAATCGGCGGTGTAAGTGACTGTGAGGTTAAGCAGCAGATGATGCACGTAGTTGGAGACGTGCACGGTCGGCATGCCCTTGCATTTCTGCTGCATGTACACAGCGATATCGAAAAGCTCCTGCTTGTATTTCAGGACTGCGGAGCCGACATGAACCACGCACATACTCAGCATGCTGATATTCCAAACCAAGCCTCTATCTCGAGGCAGGACATCGGAAGCAGCATTTCTGGTGGAGCCGGCACCGTTCTCATCGATTTCTGTGCGAATGGCACTGATCAGGACAGGGACGAACTTCGCCAGGGCCTTCTCCGGGTCGACCTTGCACAAGCAGTTGCAAATAAAGGCCATCGCATCCCTCGATTGATGGATGACGTGGTTCGCAACAAAGTCAACAATTTTGTTCAATGCCAGGTCGTACAATTCTGGCGAGAGAGATGCTAGCAAAGGCATAAAAGCTGCTGGCAATGTATTGACGATGTTCTCTTCGGGAGATCCACTTCTGACACGCGCTGCATCTGGCAAATTTTCCAGCAGAGTGAAGACTCTGCCCAGGAACGAAGTGACGAATTCCCCAAACCCGGCAGTGGACGAGGCAAGTATCAACTCTTCGTCCCTTTCATTCAAGGCGGCGTAATTCAACTCGACATGGGAGCCTTCCTGCTCCATACGTTCCATCTCCCCTGTGATCCAGTCCATAGCCAGCATGTTACCTTGAACATCTTCTCGACCCTTGGAAAGATCCTCGAATGGTATGTTGTAGCAGACATTCGCGAAGAACGACAAAGTACACAGGGTTTTGTCCAGATCGTTGGCATCGATACCAGGTAGAGCAAGACCAAGGAGAGCTGTGATATGACAACGGTAACCTTTAGTCCTGATCATTGTCCTCGCCAATATTTGCAATGATCGTATAGACGAGATTGTTCGGTGCACCTCAACAAGCCCCTGCATTGAAGGGTAAATTCGTTGGAGGGCGCCGGGGAGGATCAGGTCTGGCTCCAAAAATGCTAGGGCTTGAAGGGTTGACAACGAATAGCTCATGGCTGTTCCGCTCTTGGCATAAATGCCCATGAATATGACTTCTCGCAACGAGAGGACAAAACGTCTCCGCAAAGCTTCATTGAGTTTCCGCTCTTCGGGGACCTCCATTTCACCATTGCGTTCTCTGTTCCACCGCATAACGAAGAAATCCGCCAGGTAAAACACAAGCTGGGCTAAGGTGCGCGTCCAGGAGCCAGAGTTCGAGGGGTGGAAAAAAGTCTCAATAGCCTGGATCAGAGTCTCGAGAAGAGAAAGAACCGATGTCTTCTTTTCCAGGCAGGCCGGTGATAATGACATGACAAACCAACGGGCAATGTGATGTGAAACAGGGTGCTTGCGTGAATCGCGATCCAGTAGAAACCCCATTCCGGCTGTGATGTCCACCAGAGCACTGTAGGGAGAGGTGGATTGCCCTACAGGAATCTCCAATAACCTCAGAACCGCAGTTGTGATTAGCGTTGACTGCTCAGCGGTGAATATCCCGAACTCGGAAAACTCGACCTGTTTACTAGGCAGCGAGTCCCTAGCCAGGCGAGAGAGAAGATCGACCAGGGCGACATCGACGGTTCGGGAGCGATTGACCAACGACCAGAGGTGGAAAAAGGTTGGAAGAAAATGTTGGGGATTCAGGTCAGATCGATTTGGCGGAGGGGGTGCCGTTGGCAGCAGCATATTCAGCAGCCCTATCACCACAAATGCGCCCTCGGTCGATGACATTGTGAAATGGGGAAGAATTTCTTCCAACATCGCAGGGATATCCTCCGGATCAAAATATAGCTGGGCGAAGGAACTGATTTTGATCAGTGTCTTGATATTCCGCTTGAGGTTGGTGGTCTGCATCAAGCCCGACTCGCTTGGTAGCACGAATACTTTGATCTCTCGGAAGAGCGGCCGCCAGTCAAGGGTTAGATCAAGCAAAGGACGGAGGTAGTGTTTTCGCCTGCAGACATGTCAGTTGAGAGACCCTTCAAGACCGTGGACTGGGGAACAACAGACTTTGTGAGTAGCATGAACATGCTAGCAAAGCGTTCGCCCACACTCGGATCAATGCCAGGAGCCAGAGCGAGTTCATAGTAAAGCCTGACGAGCTTCACGCGCTGTTCCTTGGTGGGATCGAACTTGAGAGAGAGCCAGCTGCGCAGTTCTCGAGTCCAGTGCACCGCACCTGGAGTGAAATCGCTAGCCTGAATCGCAATGTAAAGATGTTTGAGTATCTCTGCCAGATCTTCTTGTCTCTTCGCCTCATCTTCCACAGTATATGGCAACGTAGAAAAGTAAGGGTACGTTCGAGGTCTGTTGCGCTTGCACTGGTTGCCGGACTCATTCGTTTGGCCATCTTGCATGGCTATGGTACCGGCCGGAGAGGTCGCTCTCGAGATTTCAGAGCCGTGTTTGGTAAGGCTGCCGTTGAGGAGCTCTTCCATATGCTGCTTGGGGATTTCCATGGCCTTTTATTTGTTCGCCTGCTGAATCGTTGGGAGCATCCGAGTCGAGCGAGTGAGGATTTATCGATTGTCCTGGTTCATACCGACACTGACAGAAGCAAGAACCACGACTTGGACGACACACTCCCTCTTCGAGGTAATGGTCGTACGAGGACTGGCAGGCGACGTGGTTGTATACGACTCCAGGCGCTTAGCAAGCTGCGGTGCAGCCTTGCGATGTCGTACGTCACGTTTATGCCTGCAAACAAGTGCTCGACGATGCGGAGGAGGAGGAAGGCTCAGGAGATAGGCAAAGTCACGTCATCCACGGACGGCAACAATGTATTCAGAAATAGGATAATCGGTTGCTAAATATGAGGATTTTGTTCAATTGCACGCGACACTGGGTATGAACATGTCTGTCCCAAAATCTCCGCAAGGCACGAGGCATCAACACAGCGGCAGCGCCGCCCAGGCGAGGGAAAGGCTTGGCACTGTCACCAGCATGTATCAAGGCGCCACTGCGCTTCATCACTTTTCTTTTGTCTACGCTCTTCCCCTTCAGCAGCCATCCCCATTTTCCTTTCAATACCCCAGCTCGTGCTTCCTTGGTCTCGTCAGGCTGCCTCCTTGTCTTGAGGATACGATGTCAGTGTTCTTGAACGAGGTGCCGAAGTCATCCGGAAAACGAGCACGCCGGATCAGAGCTGCAACCAATATATCTTCATCTCCAGAGTAGGTGGTCCTGTCCTGTCTTATTGAAATGATCTTCCCGGGATAGGACTGGCGGAATGCTTCTCTCGTGTCAATAACGGTGCAATCCTGAGTCGTTTCTCGGCTGCAGGCGATTGTGCAAATCGATTGTGTATATGCTTCATACCTTGTCGAAACGGCCTTATTGAAACCTGTACCTCCAGATTGACCAAAATTGACCACAATTGACACATCCAGGACACGGGAAGGTCAACTTTCGAGTTGGTGCCTTGGATGTCCAAAGGACAAGGTGATATGGGCAGGATACTCTTGTCTGGGTTTTCCTTTCACCCTACCTGGCATTTTCGGATCTTTTGGCACGATGGCCAGGTGTACCTAGGACTTGGAAACCCGAATTGCACTCTCTGCAACAATTCTTGAGGACAGAACAAGACTACATCTAGCTCTGTATGCTCCCGATCAACCTTTTTCCAAGTCATTTTGGAAAGTCCAACCTCGAATTTGGATTCCTCTGTCGAACCCAGTCCAAGCTGATAGAGCGACGTTATCTCCGAAACACCTTACTCTGACCACTCCTCAATGCCCTACCAGAATTCAGGAAACTCAATCGAAGAGCAGTATGCGCTTTTTGCAGGGTCTTATGCATGTTAACCTCGAATCCAACGGATGAAGACCCAGACTCGCCTCAAACCCGACCACTGGTTACGAAGCACAGCAGAGACGGTACCAGAGCTTATTGACGTCCGTTGACATGGCTGAAAAAAGGCTGATGTCCTGGAAAGAAACCATTGGGAACCAAGAAGAAGTTGGTCGGTGTTAAGCCAGTCATTGGTAAAGAATTGCTCCTTCAGGCCAGCTTTCATTACTATCCGCCCACAACTACTGGGTCCTGGAAACAAGGTCCGGAATCGCCCGCAAACGGGCCAATTTCCGACGATAGCGCATTGCAGCCGCGCAGTGACAGTTACCATCGCCCAGCGCCGCGACGTTGCATATGCATCTCGGCATTAATTTTTATCTCCGCCCTGCAACATATAGCGAATACCACTTCTGACCTGGATCACTCTGGACTTGGACCATGTTCCACAGTAACAGGTGTGCCGTTTCGCTCGCTGGCCTCATCTCATACGCTTTGTTGCCCGCCATATCCTTCATGTGGACAATGGCAAACGCAGTTTTCTCACCTGGCGACCTGTCTTCGCCACTGTCAATCTCACCTCATGAAACCGCGGTGTTGCTTATGGACTATCAAAACATGATTCTTGCGGGGATTGGGGACGTTGCCGCAACCAGTGTCCTAAATATTGCATCCCAGATGCGCGACTGGGCACTCCACAAAGAGATGACCGTCTTCCACTGCCTCATCGACGCTTCGCCAAGCTCAAAGCCTCCGAATCATTCGAGGAGCGCCGCAAGATGGAAGATGTATGAAATCAAATTAGGTGAAAAGCCATGGCTCGGCCGTGAAGCAGAGACACTGGCAGTCAAACGACATCCCGATCGCGAGCTCACCTTTGTGAGAACACCGGGATTCATCTCCGCCCTTGAGTCTCATGGGCTGTCGAGCCTGTTAAAGGAAAAGGGAATCAAGTCGCTCATCATCGGCGGCATCAGCACTTCTGGCTGTGTCCTGAGTACCGCTCGTGCCGCGACAGATCGTGGGTACATCGTGACGGTGATGGAAGACGCATGTTTTGATCCAGTTCCGGGCTTGCATGGCATGCTGGTCACACATGTCTTGCCCATGAGCGCTCACGTGGCAACGTCATGGGAAATCCAGAATGCATGGAAGATTCTATAGTGTTTTGTCCCTGTCATGTTTTGAGGGAGTGAGAACAGGGTTCCTCTGCTGCGGCGCATTTGCATTACCCAAGAGGCCATTGAATTTGCCGGTGCGAGGCAGGCAATTCTCACATATAACCGTTGTGCCAAGTCCGTCCTTTCTTGTAGTTGGTACGCATGATCCGAAATCCACCTAACCGTGATAGTAATTTCTCTATGAATATGCATAACCCTTGCCGCGATTTCAAGTGAACCTCCACGGTTACAAGCCAAACGAGTCCAGAGGGCCTGGCTCTGGGGAGACATATGGAAAATTGTATTTTTGCCTAATATATATCTGGCACGTGGACTGAGTCTCTTCCGAACTGGCTGTGGTTTTGACGTCCCCTACTTCCAGCTTGCTTGGGGCGCCAAAGTCGGGAATGGCAGCTGCTTTTGGGACACAAGCCGCCGTCATCATCCTTGCTTGCCTCATCCTCCTGCCACTGGTCTTCTTCGGCGAGAGACTCAGAATCAAAGGTGGACCTCTCCGTTCTCCAGGTTCATCTTAATGAACGGCGACTACTCAAGGTCCTGGTGGGTGACTCTTGTAACGTCGATAATTTCTAGAGTGGAGCTCTACAGCTATTGTGAAAGCTACTATAAAGTACATAGACCATCGATCCTCTAGATCTCAGGTAGCAATAAGGAGAAATATGTGAGCAGAAGCCGACCAAGAGCCTTGTAAACGCTACTACCCTCACCCACCCTCGCCAGGTATTCAGCGGCGAATCTGCATCTAGTCTTGGCGCCCGTTTGGGAACGCTGCCTGCCGCCCTAACTTACCCATTATGTGACCTGCCACCATTGGCTCGGCCAGTTCAACGGGAGGACGCTCTTAAAAGCGGCGTTGCTAGTTCTACGCCTTGGAGGCTTGTCATCTTGACCAGAAAGACCTTGATCGTCTCGACCTTCTCTACTGGTCACCGATGAGTCCCGAGTCGAAACGACTTCTCCTGCGCGATAAAGAGGATTTATATTAAAGCATCTCAGTACAATAAAAAGAAAGCCTTCTGGCTCTGTCCACATGAGTTTCTAAATTCCAGCCTGCAAGGTTGATTCTCGATCTTTTCAAGTTTATCCTGCAACCACCACCACCCAACTACCTCGTATGCTGCATGCAACTCCAGTCACCACCTCACGCACAATGAGTCTTCTGCCTCTTCTACCTCTTCTGCCACAACAATCTCACTTAGTAGAAGCCTAGCAAGGCCGTGTCATACCTCACCAACTGGCCCTGTGCCGGATGCGCGCCGCCATAGGTGAAAGGACCCCCGTTCGTGGCGACATACAAAGATCCCCTCTTGAGGTCCTCGGCGCTCGTGCCGAACTTGGCAGACGTCAAGCCAACAGGACCTGTCGTGTTTCCAGCCACGGCCACGATGCCCGGTTGAAATGTGCCTGTGCCCACACCCGCGAGATAAGCAACGTGTCCGTACTCACACGCAAACCAGAGACCGCCGGCGAAATCGAGCGTGAAATCATCGGGGAAGATGTTGGCAAACTCTTGGTCAGCGAGCACTTCTGCAGGGCCGGTGGCGTGGCCGGTGGTGGAGTTGACGGGGATGCGGTTGAAGGTGACCGAGTTAGAGTTGTCGTAGTAGAGATAGCCGTTGGAGAAACTGAGGCCGTTGATTCCCAAGGCCAGTCCACCTGAGAGGCTCGCGTTTGGTGCCATGGACGGGTCGTTGACGGCAATGGCAGTGTGTCCCGTGAAGACATTGACGGACCAAACGAGGCCTTTGGCCGAGTCAGCGACCAAGAGGATGCCGGTGTTGGGATTCAGAACGGTCAGCCCATTCGGGAGACCCGCATTGGGTAGATCTGCGACCTTTGCGACCTTGACGCCCTTGGCCAGTAGCTTCGAAAGTTTTCCGTGACCAGCTGTGCGGGCGCCTGCAGCGTGGCCGTTCAGGTCGATTTTGAAGATGCCATAGCTCCCGGGCGTGGACGCGAACGTTTTCACAGAAAAGTTGCCGACGACGGCGTAGAAAATATCGTGGCCCAGCTCCACGACACCGAGAACACCGGTATGTGCAGGGAACTGGGCAAGGAGCAGCGGCGGGAAGGCATTTGTAGACGATAGGAGGTATACTTCTGGTGCCGAAAGAAGAGTGGCCACAAAGTTGCCGTCCTCGGAACGGGGAACGAGGTTCTCGACCCACGTGCCGTTGGGGAAGGTTGATATAACGTGCGGTGCTAGGATCGGCTCTGAGAAGGTAATCGTCGAGACGGAAGCCGCTTGTCTGGACTCCAACGTATTGGCTTGAGGCAATGCTGATGCGGTGGCGACCGATGTGAGCGTGAGCATAAGCCCAGCAATGGTAGAGTAAATCATCTTTTCTTTTGGATGTTAATACTTCTCTTTGTTGTGATGAGCGAGTGAATGTGAGAAGTGCTGATGAGGGATCGAAAGATGAAGACCTGCTCTGACCGTCTTATATACATGTCCCGACCCTTACTGTACGCTGCCACATTATACATGACTGATAATGCAGTTGCACAGTATCTGCAGCTTCGCGGCAGCTTCTCAGCCGCAGCGCAAACGAGATTGGACTGCATCCGTAATCATAGCTGTAAAGGGCATCATGAAGCGTACACCACCCAGGTCCGGGTTAGGGGCGCTCTGATAATCACTTCAACTCCTCGAGAAATGACCGACGATGTGGAAGTATGCCGCGAGGTTGGCGAGAAAGGTCACAGCTGAAGCCATCTGCAATCTTCCAGATGTAGGGTCGAAGCCTTAGCCTCGCCTTATGCATCCGAACTGGTCGTAGTATAGTATAGTAGCCGCTTGGCCGCTTGGGTGCAAGTTATTTGCACGCCGGGGAATGTAACCATTCTGGGATACTGTCAGAACGTGAAAACCGCTGTGTAAGCGAATCTCCACCAAACTGTGGTTTTAGCTGGAAAACTGCGTCACGCACTAAGCTTCAGTCGTTCAGGTGAGATTACAATATATAGCGGTGATGCCCCTCGTTATATTTAGTTAGGCAACCAAGGCCCCTTGCGCTGCTACAATCACAAAACAGTAAGTATGGCGCGAGAGTTCCCGATTTCGCTGCTTCATACGAGGTAAATTGCGGACTATGCGAACTTGAGAGAGAGCAACCAGAAATAAAATTTTAGATGAAGGTAAATCAAATTGCTTTCTGACTCGGTTCAGCAGCGCAGTCGAGCTCATACTCACCTCCCTGGCACGTGGAGTTCCGGCAGGCGCTCCAGGGCACTTGATGTTCTACACTGAAAGGTATACAACTTACCAAAGCCACGACAAAACCATCCAACCCAAAAGATATGGAATGACAAACAGTGGGACCCATAGGAAGATCAAAAATGGGTCGAATAGCAAGCTCACTGCTGCGAACGGGACAATAATCTCTGTCAATAGAGGGATAACGCGCGTGTGAACCTCGATGGCCACCAGGATTAAAATGATTCTCCACAACATTCTCACGAAAGAGTTATTTGAAGACATGGTTTTGTCTTTTTTCGAGACCATGTTCGAAAGTTCCGAGCTGTGTTGTTGATGCAAAGTCGTCTTGAACTGCAGGATCACATGCTTATTTAACCCCTGCGGCCGCCCATTCTCTCCAGAGGCGTGCAAGAAAGAGAGATTGTCTCAGGTTCGGCTTTCGAACTGGCTTTGTGGTCGCGTCTGACTTTGTGCTTCAGCATTCTCAGCGGTCGAAAAGGCAGGTTTTCATGTTCGAGTTGTTCTTTGTTGTCTTTGACGGCGACGCTGACGTTCCTCAAGATACAGAGTAGTTTCGGAGTCGATTGTTGGGAAAGGGAAGGGTGATTTTGATGCCAAGTGGGTGTTCTCCTTCAGCTTTTGTGGGTATTCTACCAGCACACTCGATGTGTGACTGTTGATTTGCATGTAAATACCTGCCATCAGTCTTCGCGGTTATCTCTGGTCCATTTGAATCTTTCCGACTTGGAGGTCGCTTGTGAGCCTGTGTGTGTGAAGCGTGCAGTGGTTCAGGTCGAGGAAGAATGGTAGACGATGGTACCGTGCTGCAGAAGATCTAAACTTGTCAGTGAACTTAAAGAACAAGATAACGTGGTTCAGAACAAACGGATCCATCGTCTAATGTTGACCAAAGTCAGAAGAAGGAAGTCCAAATGCTTAGGCAGACCGCGGGAGCGCTCGGAAAGCAGAAGGTGAGCCGAGGGTAAGCAACACGGTGAGAGGGGAGAACAGGACGACAGGTTTTTCGCATAACATTACCTCGATACTCGTGAGCACGTAACAGCTTAGCCCGAACGGGGGCCTCGTGAGTG
>WJFF01000099.1:22305-50433 GCA_011800825.1 Fonsecaea pugnacius | reverse complement strand
GTTGGTATCCTTCTCCAAAGTCAAAGATCTATATCAAGCATTGAGCTCGGTAGGCGTAGCTGAGCAGATCTATCATGAGTGGGTATCTGCTATTGATGCCTCATCTATGAAACCATGAAATTATGTGTTGGATCTTTCATTCTATTGTATTTGAGGTTGTAGAAGTCAATTTTAGATACAACAGAATCTTTACCTCTGGTATACCTTCCAATTTGGTATAGTTATATTTTGGATCTAATTCACTAGTCTATAAGTAGCTAGTCACCTGAGTATAGTGTCTTGTATCTGATCAAGGTCCCCCTCCAGTGCAGTATTCTCATGAGTGCCACCATACCCCCCGCGGATTGCTGCCCTCAATCTTCGCCCGATCCCTTGTACTTTTGCTTTACCACGCGCAATGAGTTGATCTCATGCTCTGCCGCTTGCCAAATCTCAGTCTTCTTCGGAAGAGCGTTGGCTAACATGTGCTTCTCGTAGTCGGTGTGGTCGATTTTCGCAAGAACTTGCTCATTTCTTCCGGTAGTTCCTCTTTATCTACATGCATAACACCACTGATAAGCTACAGGCTCTTGAGGTGTGCCAAGGAGGGAGACACATGTGATGCCACGTGTTATGCACCAGGGAGGTATGTCCCGACATGTTTCCGGAGGGTATACAGGTACTTAACTCTCTTTTCAAGACAGTGTCAGTGGAAGGTGTGCTGCGGCACCATCTTGGTGCTTAGCACTCTGTGCCTTTGTAAACCGAGAACTGCACACTTTCTAAGTAGCGAATCACAACCATTCACATTGATGCCTAATATTTTGTGTATGTTTGAGGGACCCAGCACCCTCGAAAGGTTGATCAAGGAGTTTTCAACAACGGCGGGGTTGCAGGGTTACAAGAACACAAGACACCTAGTCAGCATGACTCCGGATGTGGTTAATGATTGTCGGATACCGAGCTCGGACCATTTCATATGGTTCGCGGCGGGCGAAAGGGGTACACAGAGTTCGTATCCTGGCGTGCCTGGCCAGATATGAAATCCAGACAAGCACAACTGTTTGTAAGAGTCACAATTATCGATAGGACGGCAACAGGCCAGGCACAAATGCATATCTCCACCTCAGTCGACGTTACATCCTTCGTTGCCAATGGTGGGCTGACAGGAGGTAGGATCCACAATCCCGCCTTTTGAAAATGTCTTTGGCCGTTGGGCCAAACGCGACGGCTTACCAAGGGGGAATAAAAAATCAGATGATGCTATAGGAGAAAATTGCTGCTCGCGTGGTGCGAGTGTTGTTGCAACGACTCGGTACTGGGTAATATGCAAAGGCTTTGTTGTCGTACAAGTACCACCACTGTGTACTATAACTAGATATGGTGATTACTGTGTACAAGCAGGCAGGGTTAATGACGCATTACTGACGCCGACAAATGTGTGACAAGCATCAGAAAAATTATGGTTCGATGTCTTATACACAAGCCCATGCTGAAACAGGCTAGCAAGCCTGGATCAGGCCTTCAAAGCAGGCCTGGACGGAGTTTCACAACTCTGCAACGCTGGCCTAATGGCTCAAAAGAAGAAGAGGCATTGGTTGGAAGGCCCAGTGGCTGACTCCATCTCGGCAATTGTAAATTGGCCATTCACCGACAATGGGTTTTTGATAGAATCACCTGATTCTGGCTAAGCTCTGGATGAAATGGCCGAGGCGGCGCCGTGGATGCTTGTTTACGCCGCCGACATCATTTTCCCTCAGATTCTAGTGCCCTAATGACCCAAATGCGCCACCGCGCCCTCCGGGATCCGAGAAATCTAAGCAATTTCTCACAAGGCTTCATTGCAGCCTCCTGTCGATCTTGGTGTGTCCAACCTACACAATACCTCATATACCTCAACCCTGGCAACTGGTGTTGTGGAAATGCCCAAAATCTGTCAACATGCGACCAACTGCCTAGCTTATGGGTTTCTGCGCGTGCTGATTCCTCGCGCGTGCCGTAGTCAACTCTCCTCCTTGCTTGCTCAGCGTGATCAGCTTACATGGGCAGTTGGTGTTTGCCGAGGCCTTGTCCCCCACGGGGCAAACACGAGATTCGATTACATGGAGTCAAGGCATTGTTTGCAACCGCCTCCGATCTGTTGTAGCATCTCGTCATCGGTCAAGTGATCAAGTGCTAGCTGCTCGCAAAAGGTAGTAGTTGCATAACCTACGTCCGGGCCTTCCGGGAGACTCTTGGCTATCGCCATGTCTAGTGCTTCGATGGTGTCGGAGAGCGGAATTCCGAAGAGCCTCGTAGGAGCCCAGCATAAGGCAAAACTGGTCCTCTGAAGTTCTTGTAGGTTACACCACTCAATATCTGCTTGCCGGGGCAGGCTTCGAGCATCTTCGGGTCCAGCATCTCCCGTGAACAAAAGCACAGGACCCTGCCCACAAGCGACAGGCAGGGTGGTCCCAGGGAGATGTGCGGTCTGGCACAATTGCCTTGAAGCCTCGTTGTCGTGCCTAACAATGAAAGAGGAGGTGGGCCTGTGCTTACAGAACCCTTCCAGAAATCGCTCATCATGATACACCATTGGATATGCGACTGGTGCCACCACACATCTCCATATTCGATGCTCAGGCCATCCGCACTCCTCCGCTTTTCTCGAAGTAACCTTGGAAGACAACCCATCATCCACGTGCCGGGATGTGAATTTTACTGGGGGGACCCTCGCGGTGTCTACCAAGTATAAGAAAGGGCGCACCGTCCATACATCTTAGCAGATCTCCCATACTTTCCACACAAAAGTGTTGATTAAACAAGCATAAGCGAAACATGGGATACCTCAAGTTTCGAAGGCCCGAGCTGACTCGCGAGTCGCTCGGCCTCACCAACTGGGTACAGTACGACAAGTACAATCCAAATGCTACTGGCGCTACCGAGGCCAGGAAGTCATTGGCTGGCCTGGACTATTCACCCCTGCGAAGAGTAACATGGGCATCGCTGTGGATGGGCATCCTCATCTCTATGGGTGGATTCATCTTTGGCTATGATACTGGTCAGATTTCTGGTTTCCTTGCCATGCCAGACTTCCTGGAAAGATTCGGTCAGCGCCATAGTGATGGGACATTCTATTTCAGCAACGTGCGATCGGGTCTAATTGTGGCAATGGTAAGTTGACTACCCCTTGGAACCTTGGACGAGGCTGGGGCTAAGCGGTATAGCTGTCGATCGGTACATTGATCGGAGCACTCGTTGCTGCTCCCATTGCCGACTTCATTGGCAGAAGGCTGAGCGTAACCTTCTGGTGCGCCGTCTTTTGCGTTGGCAACATTGTCATGATCTCCTCAGACCATCACTGGTACCAGATGATGATGGGCCGATGGGTTGCTGGTCTTGGTGTTGGCGCATTGTCATTGCTTGTGCCAATGTATATGGGTAAGCAATCTTGTCAAGATGCTCGTTTGGTCAAGTCGCTGACTCCTTGATAGCTGAGACGGCTCCCCGCTATATCCGTGGCGCCCTGATCAGTACATATCAGCTCTTCGTATGTCATACCTTGAACCCCACTGGTGTCGATGACTGGCCCCGCTAACTGACGATATAGATCACGCTCGGTATCTTCCTGGCTGCCTGCATCAACTTTGGCACCTATGAGCACCAAAGGGGAAACTCTGGATCATGGCGGATTCCCATGGGAATCGGTTTCCTCTGGGCGTTCATTCTCGGCGGTGGCATCCTTCTCTTCTCCGACACTCCGCGATATCTGTACCGCAAAGGACACAGAGACGAGGCGAAGAGAATCATGGAAAAGGTCTATGGAGCCCCACCAAACCACTACAGCGTCCACGTCGAGCTGGAAGAGATCGATGCCAAGCTCCGAGCAGAAGCGAAGCAGGACGGCCCCATCACTGAATGGTTCAACATGTTCCGAGCTCCCAAGATGACATACCGTGTCGTGCTGGGTATGACATTGCAGATGTTCCAACAGTTGACCGGTGCCAATTACTTCTTCTACTATGGCACGGTGATATTGTGAGTTACCACAACCTCCTGGTTCTGCTTGGTGTTTTGGAAATGACTCCTATCACGAATTCTCTCGAATATTAGCTAACAGACTCTACCAGCCAAGCGACAGGCATCAACAATAGCTTTGTGGTAAGTGTCAAACCGCTGTTCAGCTTCCACCCCTTTTCCGGGCTTTCCCGCCCAACCCCCCATTTTCCCATCCCTTGCTACCACCAACCACATTGGGCCGTTATTGTGTTCAATTCATGTCAGAAGATGCTAACAATCACTTGCAGACCCAAAGTAAGCCTTTCCCGAAGCTGCATCGGCTTTGGTTGACATGCCGGAACCCCGGATTTGTCGATTTGGAAGTATACAACTGCTGACGGGATATCAGTGATTTTGAACGGTATCAACTTCGGAACCACATTCTACGGCCTATACGTCGTCGAGCATTACGGACGTCGCAAGTCCCTGATGTGGGGATCGGCCTGGATGTTCCTAATGTTCCTGATTTTCGCCAATGTCGGCCACTTCTCTCTCGACAAAAGCGACCCCCAGAAAACCGAATCTAGCGGCACTGCAATGATTGTCATGGCTTCATTCTTCATCTTTGGATTTGCTGTGACCTGGGGACCTATTATCTGGACAATTGTGAGTCTTTTCTGATATTTCTGATGTTCTTTGAGCCAGAAAAGGTGGTCTGGTGGTCGAGGAAATGAGTCCGGCGGAAGGGGATTTTTCCCGGCACATTTAGATGGCAGATGCAGGTCCTGACGTGTTCACAGTGCGGAGAAATGTACCCTTCGAGATACAGGGCCAAGAGCATGGCGCTGTCAACCGCCTCAAACTGGCTGTGGAACTTCCTCATCGCGTTCTTCACACCATTCATCACCGGAGACATCGACTTCCTCTACGGCTACGTCTTTGCAGGCTGCAACCTGGTCGCCATCCCCCTGGTCTACTTCTTCGTCGTTGAAGGCCAAGGTCGGACCCTGGAGGAGATCGATACCATGTACATCCTCGGCGTGAAGCCGTGGAAGAGCAGTGAGTGGATCGCTCCACCTCCAGAGGAGATGGCCAGGATCAGACGCGAGGCTGGCACCGGCGATCACGTCGAAGACGCAGAAATCACGCCTGCTGCCGACCGCAACAGCGACGAGTCAAATGCTGAGAAAGAGGCCGAAAAGGAGGCCGAGCACCAAGCGTAGCTTGCCACGTCTCAACCACTTTACTCCAGCCGGCTTCAACCGCAAAGCAAAGACAAGAGAAGAGCTAAACAGAACGAGTAGAACAGAAACAAGACCAGAGTGTTTGCGTTGGCATGTTGTGAATGAACTAATGAGTTGGGCAGATGAGGGGAGGACCAAACGGGGGTGGATCAGGTGGGATAAGCAACGGAAAAGTTGGATACCCCGCAGCATTGCACTGGAAGAGGGGAAAGCCAAGTGCATGCTTGCTCTTTGACGCACTCGTTACGATTGTTATGTTTCATACTCCAGTCCTAATGCCTCCATACCAGGCAGTTATGACTGTCTCGTACATTTAATATATACGTGTTGATTTGGACACCGCCGCTGTGCTGACTATCTCTCAAAAAGAGCTTCTCAAACAGAAGAGGACCTTTCGATAAGTGAAAGACTCTCCGGATTTGAAGAGCCTCGCCTCGAAAAGAGTATTCTGTACTAACGAGAGTTGCCCGTTGTCGAAATGACACCCGCACTATCGAAAGCCAAGACCCCGCAGATTTCAAAGGCAAGTCCCGGCAACTGTATACTGAGCATCAGCAATTAGCATACTCGTGAATTGCTTCTGGTTCAGAAGGGTCAATAAGCCCGCATGCCTCGGGGAGTATGCGTTTGTACCTGGATGCTCAGAGGGGTCATCTCGCCGTATGTTGGCCCGCGAATGCTTATCTCATTGGGTCTGTTAAAATGACACTATACTACTTTCAGAAGAGTACTATAATTTGATTGGCCACCCTGGCACTGATCCCAATCAGGTAATTCCCTCCTCTGGATATGCGGTATTGCCACTCGTCCAGTGCACTCTTGGTGAACACGGCTTTTTTCGTTAGATCCATGGTGAAGGTTCTGAGCCGCTTTGTGAGTCGAGCGTTGCTTATCCGCACTTTTACTTTGGCTCCGCGGCCGTCTGCAGTAAGGTAAAGCCACTGAGTCGCTGTGTCTTGCAAAACGTCGCACTAGACATAGGAAGTACCAGACAGGTCCAGAACAAATGTCTCTTGTCCTACAAAGTGTGATCGACACATCTCTAGCACGGTGTCAGTCTGTGACCTGTGACCGGCCTCGCCATCACGCCACAGGTCTCACACCCCGCTTCGATGGGATTGATATTTCAGGGGACCTTACTGGGGGTTGGCCGTCGGACAAGAAGACAAACCTTTTTGTCAAAGTGTCCCAGCATTGAGGCATTGACTTTCTGCGGGTGAGGATAAGGAATGACGAGCCTGAAAGCATGCTAGGTACCAAAATCGCTCCCTCAGGCCGATCAGGGTCTGTAATACTGTATGTGGCAAAAGGATGGTGGTAGCGTGTGCTGGTGCTGAGAGGCCCCTAATCTTGCGCCTCATACGGAGCATTGAACTATTCGATTAGTTGCATGATGCTGTACCTTGCATCCCGCCTCTCGAAAGGGGTCGGGGATCGATTGCTAACGTCCCTTACATGATGCAGTTTCTCTCCGAGAAACTTCACACTACACTCCGAGGACTCGAACCAGTTGCACGCACACTCAGTAGCGAAGGAACCTGGTAGATATTCCGGTTTAGGGAGGCATTGGGATTGTGTATGTGTCTGTTCATAAACATATCACGGTCTGGGACCTTAGCCATGTTCACTCACACCCGCTCTCCTGAGGTGGCGGCTTACCACACGAAAACCCGAGAAGCACAAGTTTGGCAATAATCGAGGCATGGACCGTTGACTTCATGCTCTCTGTAGATCTAAGCTCGTACACAGAGATCTTGACGGCTTGCTTGGTACTCATTTGTCTTGAGCGCAAGAACGAGATCTCCTCCACCATCTGGTTCCTGTCAACCTACTCGTACCGGGTACGAGTGGGTAGATACGAGAAATACGAGATAGCACTATTCGTGTGAATACGCGCTCGGGACACATGTGAAACACATGCGAAGTAAATTGACAGCACCCCCTGATTTTAGGGATAAGGTGCAGGGTCCGGGACCTACACGCCTGTCTAACTATTTCGCCATGTGCCATTTGCCATCACAGCCCTAGTCGATCCTCCTTTCTACCTAGTACTCGGAACTTGGTTGCTAGTACGAGTACCCTGCCAACTCGCGAATATCCACCGGCATGTCTTTCCCCGACGAACACGTTGGGGCGAGGGGGCTTGGGGGCGGTACTGAGGAACAAATAATAGCAAAGGGAAATGTGCTCGTCACGGGCTACTGTAGCAACAGGGGGCTTGTTTGCGCACTTGCCCCCAGCGCAGCGCAGGAACAGTTAGGCGCACAGACGTGAGATTAGCCAACACGCTCCCGTTTGGTGTGCTCCGATCCCTGTTCAGTTGGGGTTGTCGCAGTATTGCAAGGTAGGATGGGCAGAATAGAACAGGGGAGTGCGATAGAATGCGCAGATCACCGCAATCGCACTGCTGTGCATCCAGGGTTACTATCACTTCTGTACGAGGGACCGAGTAGAGTTCGCCAATCCAAATCCAGCTTCTCAGGGTAGCTGTGGACAATTTGAGCGGTCGTTTGTAAGTGGTTGCTTCTCTTAAAACATGCTCACAAAGTCCCATGGGATGGAATGGTCCGTTCAACTCTTTTGATCCTCTGCCCTCTTTGGAAGAAATACTAGAGGGAAAGAAGCGGCTCGATAAGTCCAGTTTGTACAAGGTGGACATGAATGATGTGTTTCTGCACGATGGTTTTGCTCGCGCATGTATTTCTGATATCCCCAAAACCTAGCCGTACAGAATTCCTGGGTATCTTTGTGTCTCCTAGCCAGGTGCGTCTTCCCCATGTTCGTCCGCCTTGAAGTCCTTGCGTTCTGCCACAACAGCAAAAGCGAGAATGTCCGTACCTTATATACGCAATCCGAATGCTTCCCTTTCAGCGGAGAAACCAGGCCGATCGCAGAAAACGAGCAGGGAAGGCTCAGCTCGAGATCAGCTCCGTTCAAACGTCCTGATAACTCACGCTCCATTCCTTGGTTGTCTTGATAATCATGGCCTTACTCCCGTCACTGCCGTGGCTCCTGCCTCCCTCCGAGGTAATGCTCTCGCTGCGATGTCTCTCTGGGCTAAACTCCCTTACCGGCCTCCCTACGGAGACTTTGTTCATCACGACACGCCGGGGACTCGTCAGAGCTTGCCCAATTCCATGGCCTGCCGAATCGTTCACCTGTCCGATAGTAGCTCCCTGGCGTGGGAGGTCGAGACTCTCGACTCGAAACTCGCTTTTCAGAGCGTGACTTCGAGTGGCTGAACCGATTTTACTTTGCGCCATCTTGCCCATCAGATAGCTATCATTGCCATAGCCGAATCGTCCGTCCCCTTCTTGAATCACGCCGGAAAGGTAGCCTGCTTGAATGGATTCCATAAATGGCCGTAAATGCGGGACGCACGCGGAGAAGACGCTGAAGAAAGCCTCGAGTAAAGTGGCGATCGTCGGTAGCCAGCTCTCGAAGGTAACATCGGCATCGCGGTCGAAGAAGTGATGCATTTCACATAGTCGCCAAATTGTGCAAGCAATGGCAAGGGTGCGGAAGGAAAAGGCAAAGCATACGGCGATTTTCTTCTTCCATGGTAGTTGGAGGTTATACACAAGCCAGATGGGGATAGCCATGAGCGCGGCGTCGAGAAGGATATCGACAACTCCCACGGCGTCCCAGAAGCCTTCCTGGCTGAAGCATTTGTTTGTAGTGATCAGATATGGATGGGGAAGCGAGCATTGAAATGCACTGGCGATGATCGATGCAACCGCCCATGTTGCCGTCACGCCGCCCGTAGCCAGCATTGGGATACGGTACGAATTGTTCGGCGAGAGAGCCAACAGTAAGGTTAACGTCGAGATTTTGCCGAAAGAAAGGCTGGCGATGTAGAGGATGTTCCACGCATATCCCGCCTTCTGGAACTTTTCATACCGATCCGTTGTCAAGGTCGAAATCTTCGATCCCAGTCCTCCGCGGACTTGCTGGTTGACGGCGATGGTAAATCCAATGGAAGATATCTTTTCGAAACAGTCAGCCCAGTGTTAATAGTACTCATAGCAGACCCAGTGCTTACCAGTCCCGCGATAAGGATAGAGTCGCTCCATCGCAGTCTCCTCAAGACGACCAATTTACTGATCAAGACTGTTAGAACTGCTAGAGACATTGTCGTCACCATGATCCATGCTGCCAGGTTCACCACGGGACCTCTGTGGGTGGCGGAAATCAAGGGAACTCGGGCCATCAGGGTGTGAGTCTCTGCCATGGCAACTTCGTATCAGGTAGCAGGTCGAGGACTTTGACGAGATATCTCGAATGTCTTCGGATTCATAGATAGGTTCGAGAATGTACAGGCTTTCGCAAGCATCGACGGCGACTGGCTGGATACCTTAAAGGCATAAGGGCTCTGGAAATGAGGAGTTGCAGTTCTCCTGGAGTTGAGGCAGGATAGAAACATGGTTAGACGCGATGCGACATGAACTGTGATAACCACGATGTTAGTTTCCACGATTGCCAGGTTTTTTCGGACAAGGATAGCGACTGTGCATTCCTGGTTAGTCCTTGTCAGGCATGTCGATAGCAGAGCTTCCTGCCGTTGCTACCAGGATCAATGGTAACGGAATAATAGACACAGCTCAGCACAAGCGAGGACTTTGGATCAACCAACGATGCCCGCTAAAACTTGTAGATTGGATAAAGCACACTCCTGGACACCGCATAGATAGGCGCACTGTGTGGATGAACCACGCGCTAAACCAAAGCTGCAACACAGGGGTCAGATTAAGGTAAGACTCTAGGTTGTGGGTGTGCTCGGGCAGGTATAGTCTTGGGTGGGTGTGGAGGTGCTCGTATTCCAGGCATGGGATCCCTGAAAGGATCACGAAGGAGCCTGAGAGCTTTGTGGTGCCTTGCATTTGCACTGCTTGCTTGTAATGTCCAGGTCCGTTTACCTCGTACTCGTTAGCCTCTTCTGCTACTGGTTCGGGCGGTGGCTCCCCAAATGCTACCCGCCTCCTGCTGCCCCATGGTGCTTGCTGACTGCGAGGAGACATTGCCCTCCATATAATGGGCCTTTTGCAAACCTACAAGTTATGGAGCGATTAACGCCTTCTCTACTAGTTTGCAGTAGGCGCCTGGGATGGTATTCATGGTGGAGCATCAGATCACTCCAACGTCCTCGCGTGAAGCATACTCCGTGCTGCCAGTGTGCCCACAAACATCTGGGATCTCGTGGTCAACCATGCTGTCCCTAAGTTACAGCTGTCAACTTCTCCAATTACACATCGGATGTTTCATCGTTTGTCCTCGACATAAAACGCGGTACATGTCAAGAGACTCAGGTAGGAGGTCGGGCACCAACAACTCCGTGGCCAACTGGAGGTGATGGGATCTTGAACATGGAACTGTCATTCGTGATAGTACCAGGTTGTCCGGGGAAGCAACATGCCTTTTTGACCTTGTTTCAGAGGACGTGACAAGCCAACCAAACGCACATGAACTAACATGAAATGTCGATCCTTTCTGCCAAAGTCCAGTTTCCGCTCTGGTGCGTTAGCCTGTACGGGTCAGGGGTCGTAGGGCTTATCATGACCAAGCTCAATAGAGAATGAGGCATCATGAACTAGTAGCTCGGGCGAGACCTCGCTGCTGGCAACCCATTCTAGAGGCGAAATTGTTCCCACAGATCCGGACGTCGACAGTTTCAATGTCCCTGTAGCTGCGATCAACGTATAGCCAGGTGTGGGAAATAATGATTATGTAGTTCACGAAGAGCACATACGGTCTATAATTGGACTGTTGTCGTCGTTTGAATGCCAGGTCTCAAGCAGACATGGACATAGTATCTCCCCGGGACTCGGACAGCCGACAGATAATCGTCCCGCATAGGAAACGTCAATACCTGCTGGACATGGCTCTTTGCCGGACTTCACACCTGTCACTGTCTCAGCCAGAGATTATTCACATGAGCAAAACCTGAACGAGGTCGTGGTCTCGCCCACGGTAGAGCCCTGTAAGTATACGACAGGGCGCAACGAAGACTAGTTCCCTGTCAAGTCAAAAGTCCCCACGACGTCTCAAGCTAGCCTCAGAGCACGGACCGCAGGAGCTCTAACAAGCGCAAACGAGGTACCTCGTACTCTTGCAAAGACAAAAAAGAGGAGCTACTAGTATGGATGGTGGAGTGCGGAGTGGTTGTGCCGCAAACTTGTCACAATTGAATGCAACTCCACGTTGTATTTCCTGTGCCCATCAACCTGTCAAGAATGACTTTTCTCGTACTCACAGTGGCCAACTCACAGTGGCCATGAAGTGGTTCCCCAGTTATAACACAATACAAACCGGAATCAAATAAGTAGACTCCGCGTCGATCATCTCCGTTGAGCCGGCTGAACGAGCAGCACAACGAAAGTCTGATCATCTCGCCTGTGGCTCGTTTCACAGACGGCGTGTTGATTTGACATGGGAAACTTGCATCGAAACTGTGAAAGGCGCATCAAGACCCCGAAGCCCTACCAGGGTCAAAGAAGGCCAAGGTTAAAAGGTCACTCATCCCTGCATTTCAGGTGATAAGGTTTCCAAGTATTTGCTTGTCGATGCTCCCCCATCCGATGTGACCGTAGCGAAGTACTCACACGCTGCTGACAAGGCCACCGCAAGCCAAACATCCTTAGCTTGACAGTGTTCAAGGATTTCGAGGTATGTTGGTGCAATTAGCTGCAGCTGATTCCCAAGCTACAATCCTGGTAGATCCGTCGCACCACCCAACCCATCAACTTCCTGGATCACGACTGCCGCCTGATCCCTTGTCAATATGTAGGTATCCACGGAAAGGAGTTTCTCACATGAAGCTAGGAAGTCCATTTAATAGACGAACTCCCTAGCGTCTGGCCTCAGACGACAGGACGATAGAACAAACTCTCCTTGGGATTTCATACCTCGTCTCGAAACCACGAGGTAGACCTCTAACCGAACGGCAATTCTTCGAGTATATCGCCAGGAGTGAACCCATTTCGTACTTCTGACCTCAACTGGATCATACCTCGTGGAAGTTCTGACCATTTCTTCCTTCACTTTGTAAAGAGTCCAGGTGCTTTTTCATCCACCGTGTCGTCACACCCAATCCTTTCCTCTCGATAGCCTACCTCAACGTCAGCATCTATTCGAGAGACACCGAGTTATTGCACCGTGAAACAAGCTCACGAGCACTGGCCAATATGGCGGGCACATTTGGCATGAAGACGGGAGGGAAGTTCACCGCAGAAATCCATCACTCTAGAACCTCTTCCTCCGAGCAAAATGGTGAGAAATCGGTCAATAGAGATGAACAGGAGATGGCCAGGCTCGGGAAGCGTCAGGAGCTGAGGGTATAGCACATTGAAATGCAAAAGTTGCGCAATGAAACGGTATCACTGACTTTGGTAACAGCGTAACTTTGGCTTCATGAGCATGCTCGGGTTCTCCTGCACCCTCATGATCACCTGGGAAGGTCTGTTGACTGTCTTTGTGTACGGGTTGACAGACGGAGGACCGGCAGGCCTCGTATATGGATATCTTTTCTGCTGGGTGGGATACTTTACCGTTGTCGCTTCCCTTGCTGAGATGGTCTCAATGTGAGTCCCTTTCAAGAAGCCGACCACGGCCTCTGTGATATTGACCTTATGACCAGGGCACCAACCGCTGGAGGCCAATATCACTGGACATTCCTTTTTGCGCCAAAGTCGTGTCGCAACTTCCTTTCCTTCATTACTGGTTGGCAATCGGTGCTCTCCTGGCAAGCCTGCTTATCATCGGCAGCATACCTCGGCGGCACCATCATTCAAGGGCTCCTCGTTCTGAACTATCCCAGTTATGATTTTCAAAGATGGCACGGGACACTTCTCTTGTATGCCGTTATCTTCTTGGCCATGCTCTTCAATACCTACCTCGCCAAACAACTCCCGAAGGTCGAGGGTGCGGTCCTGATTGTCC
The DNA here is from genome assembly GCA_011800825.1 of Fonsecaea pugnacius. Taxonomy (NCBI): domain Eukaryota; kingdom Fungi; phylum Ascomycota; class Eurotiomycetes; order Chaetothyriales; family Herpotrichiellaceae; genus Fonsecaea; species Fonsecaea pugnacius. The sequence goes on along the minus strand of WJFF01000099.1, from coordinate 37,297 downwards.
ACATCGTTGGGTTTTTTGGAGTGTTGATAACGCTGGTATACTTAGCACCACATGGTACCGCACACGACGTCTTTGTGCAATACCTCGCCAATGGAGGCTATGACAAGGGAACCTCTTTCTTCGTGGGACTCATCACCACGGTTTTCGCCTTCATCGGCGCCGACGGCGCTATTCACATGAGCGAGGAAATCAAAAATGCATCGACGGTGGTGCCTCAATCCTTAGTGGCGTCCATTGGTCTCAATGGTCTGATGGGGTTTGCCATGCTGATCGCCATCCTATTCTGTATCGGCGACATCGACAATGCACTTTCGAGCCCGACAGGATTTCCCTTCATCGAAATTTTTAAGCAGGCCGTTAAGTCGAATGGTGGAGCCACTGCACTGACATCCATAGTCCTCTCGTTGATGATCTTTGCTACCATAGCGGTTTTAGCAGCGGCATCCCGAATGACGTGGGCTTTTGCGCGTGACAATGGTCTTCCCGGATCCCGATTCATCTCGCAGGTCAATCCCCGGACAAAGCTCCCATTGTATTCGGTCGCCCTCTCTGTTCTCATCACCTTGCTGTTGGGATTGATCAACATTGGTTCATCCGCTGCCTTTAACGCCGTTGCGTCTTTGGTCGTGTCTGGCTATCTCGGCAGTTACACCATACCAATCAGTAAGTGTTCTGGGGAAACCTGTCCCAACATCGGTGGCGGTGTCAGTATTCTTTGATCTCACCCGCTCGATGCTAACGACGAACTAGTCCTGATCCTGCACAAGAAGATATACCATCCCTCGTCCATACACTATGGTCCCTGGACATTGGGGCGGCGCTTCGGCATCTTTTGCAACATTTTTGGGCTATTGTGGATTGCTATCGTTATGACCTTTAGTTTCTTCCCATCTGTCAGGACCGATTTGACCCTCGAAACCATGAACTGGTCCTGCTTGTTATGGGGCGGGACCATGATCATTGGCGTGGTTAGCTATTTCGGCTACCTTAGAGGGAGATACAACGGGCCCATCGTTGAAACCGACATCATCGAGCAGGTCGGACACAGGGTTTGATGGTGAACGACACTGCGACAAGGAAGTGTAGGGCGGAGTCTTCCATTGTCCGAGCTTGGTGACCAAGAGTCGCCTGCACTTCGTTGGACGGAAACACGTGGGTATTATGGGTCTCGAGGGAACTGATGCACATATTTCGGGATGGGCCGCGTGGATTGGGTTTGTGGACGCGACATGCTGTACAACAGCTATGTTATGTACTCGTTACAGTACATAGATGTCAAGCAACGGACTTGTACATAGGTAGACATGGTAGGAAAAGGTTGGAGTCTTTCGGGGAATTCGTTGCTTCTATTTTGGGCGACTCGGGAAACCTGCCACAATCAGGGCGCAGGCAGAAAGCCTCGTCAGGGCAACAAGATCTCAGGGTTCACCAAGCATATCGATACAAGTACTTTCGAATGTCCTCTTGTAAAGCCTTGTTGGTGAATAGAGATCGCTGACTCAATCCATGTTTCCATCCGACACTCGCTCAAAGCTCCAGGCATAGCCCAGACCTAGCAGAATCCACCCATAATCTGGCACAAGCGACCCCAGAAACGCCACCTCCTTTTTTTGCCCAGCGCCACGCCGTTCATCCTTTCCCCCTTTCGTTTCGTGTCGGGACTCGGGAGAAGATATGCGCAAAGACAATTGAAAATCTTCGAACCTCAACGCTTCATCCCGCGTGCTCCGTTCTCAATCATGATACTACGCACCACGGCTGGCTCCTTATTTCCTTGTAACAAACACTTTGCTCGGTGTTCGCGCAATAGGAGGATCATGTCTCAGAAGACGGTGCAGAAGCTAAAGGGGGATTGGCCTCATACGCGTGATTTTTGTGGGCAATTTGTGGAGAAGGATGATCTGCCAAGCGAAACACAGACGTTGTACAGGAGTGATTTGATGGATTGACAGAGGCTCTGATGGACTGGTGGACTGATGGGGAGATGGACTGGCCCCCATCCCTGAAAAAAAAATCAAAAATAGTGTCGATGTTGAGCGGCGTTTGCGGGTGTTTTTGGGCTGTAAAGCACCTCGTTGGCGTTTTTGTTTCCTTTTCCCTTCTTGTTACTCCATACCCTCCTTCACCCCGTAATTCACCTTGCGACGGGATCTTGTTCAAAGTGAACGCGTCACTGCTTGAGGTGTCCCCTCTTGCATCCTCTTTACTTGATGTAGCTACCCACTCCACCAGCAAATCATGAGCTCGTCGAGGACTGGCTCCTCGCGAACCAGTTCGGATGGATCTGAGGTTGAACTTCTGAACGAAAAGCACGACTTCGACCACAATGCACAGAACCCGAACGCGAGCCCTTGGATGGGCATTGGTCCTTCTCGTCAAATCCCCAAAGTCACCTTGTGCTTGTCGGTCAAATTCCTTGCCAAACTCCTCGGTCAACTATTCAACCTCTTGATACCGAGCTTTCTCCAGCGCCGCATCCATAATGACCAGGCGAAACCAGACAAAGTCGCTCCAACGGCATTTCTCGATGGCATGCGCGGACTGGCTGCCTTTGTGGTCTTCATCTGTCACCTCACATATGGCACCTTTGACATCGCTCACGCTTGGGGCGCCGTTACGGACCCCGAACACCAGCCAATATCTATCTTCCAGGAATATCTCCGCCTACCTATTGTCCGCCTTCTCTATTCCGGCCCTCCCATGGTGGCCATCTTCTTCGTCATTTCGGGCTACGCGCTCAGCTACAAGCCTCTGAAACAGATGCGGTCACAGCAGCAAGATCAGTTGATGATGACCATGACATCGTCCATCTTTCGACGCGGGTTGCGGTTGTTTCTTCCCTGCTTCGCTTCGACATTCCTCGTTATCTGTCTCGCCCAGCTCAATCTGTACAAGCTCACCGAAGCCTTCTCCAACCAGATGCGCATGATCCGGGAGAGTCACTGCTACACTCAGCCTAGCCCGTGGCTGCAGTTCACCGATTACCTGGTGCAGCTCCTCATCTTTGTGGATGTCTTCAACTGGAACATATTCGCCGGCTCCATTGAGCTTGACCGACATCTCTGGACCATTCCTGTCGAGTTCCGATGCAGCATGGCCTTGTTCCTGACACAAATGATGGTGGCTAAGATGTCCTCGCGGCTGAGGCTGTCGACGCTTGCAGCGCTGCTTGTATGGGGCATCTCTTGGGACCGATGGGATATGTGTCCATTTTGGGCGGGAATGGTGATTGCCGAGCTGGATCTCATTTGGACGGCTCCCAAGGTGTCTGAGCTGCCGTCAGTCGCAAACAGCCAGCCGCCTGCGAAAACGAGATTATCATCCAAAATCCTATATTGGTCGACCTTCTGTGTTTCGCTTTTCCTGCTCTCCTTTCCGGACATCGACGCTCATGTCACCCCAGGGTACCTCACCCTGACCAACCTCATCCCCGTCAGCTTTACACAAAAGCATCGATTTTGGCCGAACATCGGCGCAGTCATGGTCGTCTGGTCGTCATCCCGCCTGGGTTTTTGGCGTAACAAGGCTTTTTGCTGGAGTCCGATTCAGTATCTGGGAAAGATCAGCTTTCCCCTCTATCTTATGCACGGTCCCGTCATTCACACGCTGGGCTACATGGTATGGAAATATTCATCCCTCCCTCCCCAGACCTGCAGCGGACTTTATCCCTCAATGTGAAATGATTCTTGAGCTAATCTTTTGATAAACTTCCCAGATACTCCCTCGAACCCCAGAAGTCGAAACACCAGAAATAATGAGACAATTCAAATTCGAGTTCTTCAAGTCCTCAATCGTCATTGTCTTGGCCGTTATTTGGGCGGCGGATATCTTCCTTCGAGCCGTCGACACGCCCTGCGTCAACTTTACCAGAAAACTGGAGAAAGTCTTCTTTACAGGCTGATCTGTCTCCATGCACCAGTCGATCGCCTCTCTATCTACCTGTCTGTCATTTAGTGATGCGAGGGCAAAGTGGACTATCCGCTGTCTCCATGATCAAAACTCCAATCCCCTAAAATCGACTGTTGTCGCACAGTCCGATGGTGACTAGAATATTCACGTTCGACGGAGACACACTCGATTCGTTCTTGTGGTTCTAGCGTGTCCACGAAACCCCGCCCCCGAAGTCCAACAGTCTGGCCATTTGTCGAGAGCAGACGCTGACATGCGCATCGCGCCCGATCGCAGTTCGGAGGAGGACCATTTCGCGGGCATCGAACTTTCCTTGTTTCGCCAGAGGAGCCCAACGGAAGTATTCTTGTTCTGAAGGACAGAGCTTCGCAGGCTTCAATAGGCAGCGTTGCCCTGAAGAAGGATGATGGGTGACGGCAGAAGGCAGAGGACCACGAAGACAAGTGTCAGAAGGCACATGATATGTGACTCCCATGGATTGGGATAGATTGAGCCGCGTCACAGAATGCTAACTCGGAGGCACCTCGATTCCGCCCCTATTGGATAATATGTGGCAAATACGGCAGACGAGTCAGGGGAAGTTGGCGCAGAACCAACCCCGTTCTGCGATGGATAGTATCACGATAACACCAATACACATCAAGAACTGGCTATGCACGCTTTTGGCTTGCGCCCAAAAGGACATTCAGAAGACAGACAGAGAAACAAACAATGTTGGATAGGGTACTCTTGTCTTCAGTGGCTGATAGCTCCCTGACCAGGGCAGGTTTTGATAATCGTTACTCTGAAAAAAAGGAACCTATGCTCCACCTTATCCGAATTTACATTTCTCTGGAGAGAGTCGAGCCGTGTCCAGATACGCAAGGGCACTTCAACAACCGTATTTATGGGCTTCTTGCCTTACCCCATCTATCTGCCTTTCGGTCCCTCTAACGTAGAGGCAGCAGTGTTTTCTGGCCGACTGTTGGTATTCTGTTCGTCTTCTCCCTCCTCCAGCTCCGCGACTACGGTGCCTCATCCAGGACTATTGTTCGCTGTTGCCTTTGTTGCATTCAATTCGCACCAGATTCTAATCCGCCTTGTGTTATGGGACGAATTGATGTACCCATGCGTTCGCTCTGTGGGAGAAGTAGCACGCCGAAACGGTTCACTTCTCGGTCCACGAGGTACACAACGCCATGTTGAGAAGCGATCGATCAGATTTCTATGCACATAGTCCATAATACGGTAGGCTCTTCTACCATCACTCGCGTCTCGGCCGTTAATTTGTCCTCATAATTGCTCATAGCATTGCCTGCGGCCTGGTCACAAAAAGTTGTTCAAGCACTGATTTCTCGAGGAAAGATCAAAGGACCTGACTAGATTATCATTCAAAACAGTGCTTCCCTCTCACGCCTCGGAGGTTGATTTGGGACAGCTTACTTGTCTGAATGTTCCAAATGCACGAGCAAGCCATCTCTCCCCCCGGGGGGCTCCACCTCACACACAGAGACACACAAAGGGATTTAAGGGATACGATCCAGCCCAACGCTTCAAGGACAATAGTTCTGAAGGCCCAGACATCAGAGGTTGCTAAAAAGAAATGCCGTTGTTCCCCCTAAAGAACGCGTCTTTGCCAGACGAATACTACCTCCTTTGACCGACAAACTTCACTGCTCGGTGGGTAAGAGATGAGCCTTTGGCGTCAGTCTACATATCAAATTCGACTGCTTGACCACAGTGAGGGTGTGCGTGGTCCACCCTATCTCGGGGTCTGCCAACGAGACGCGGAAATTGCGTATCAGATGGAGAAATACCTTGTTCATCTCCATTAGGGCGACGTTTTTGCCGATGCACGTTCTCGATCCTGAGCCGAACTGGATTTTGGGTCGGGTGTTAGTAAGGGACTACGACAAACAAACAGAGTCATATTCGGACCTTGCTTTTCGGGGAAGGGGGAGGAGAAGGGGCTAAAAAATCAAAAGGGCAGAGAGAGGAAAAAACACACCGTGAACCAGAATTTTTCCATGCGCTTTCTCTGCTCAGCTGATGCTTCCAACCACCTCTCCGGACGGAATTCCTCTGCATCAGCGCCAAAAATGTCTTTGTCGTAGTGAATCACCCACGCGCTGATTCCCACGATCGTCCCGCCAGGCAGATGGATCCGGCCTCCGTCCAGGTCCAACCCAGCAGCGGGTACGCGACGTTCCAGGATGATACCGGTAGGCGGGAAACAACGCATAACTTCCCTGAGAAAGGCTTGGAAGTACGGCAGCCGTTGGGTTTCGGCGAAGGTGGCGATCCGACTCAGCTCGCCGTTCGATTCGGCGGTTTGGACCTCTTTCTCTAGTTTTTCATACACGGCAGGGTTCCGGCATAGGTAATATACTAGAGCACGTAGGGCGATGGCTGTTGTGTCGCTTCCGGCGAAACTGGCAAATCTCACTTTAGACCTGAGTCGATAAGGCAAGGAAGGGGAAGGTTGAAGACTCAAGCCTTACTTACACGTTCGTAGTTGTATGAGACAGAATGTGCTCCAGGGGCATCTTCGAGGGATCATTGTGTTTAACCATGAAGAGCCTCCCCATCAGGTCTTGTCTCTTAACGTCAGCCGTCTCACGTTCGGTGATTCGCTTGAGGGTGAAGTCCGTGATGTAGTCGGAATTTTTTGACTTCGGCATTATATACTTCAGCAGCGGATTGCCTCGCAGAACCTCATGAAGACCAGGAATATGGCCGACCAGTGAGTTGTATACCATAGAATCATGAATGTTCTCCAATATGTGCTCGATATCGGACCCTTGCTCCATGAATCCAAAGGCTTTGGAGAATGTGATCTCCCCAATAACATCGAAAGCGTAGTACTGGAGCCAGTTGGCCATGTCGACAGGCTGCTTGCCATGCTTGGATACCTCGTCCAGGCGACGTACGAGGATCTCGTTGCACTTGTCTATGTAATCTTCGAGGTCGATCAGGGCCGAGTTTGAGTATGCGTGTGCGACGGGCCGCTTCAAGGCCGCATGCTCAGCCTCGTTACTGATGGCGAAGAGGTTTGGCAGCCGCTGGCCCTTGTACACCATCATGTTTGTTCGAAGGAGCTCAGTCTGTTCAAATTTCAATGAATGAAAAGACTTCCCAGCGCTTGAATAAGTCGATCATACCTTGTTATAACCTTTGTTGATGCCATATATGACAGCGAGGGCGTTCGGATCTCCGATTGACACTGTGTTGGGTCCAATGCGAACATATGGACCATAGCGGTTGTGCAATTCTCGAATCACCTTTTCATAGTTGCCAATCCACGACACGCGAGATTTCCAAAGACCTGTGAAACTTGCACAGAATGGCCCTGGCACTTGTCGCAGACCTTGGCGGTAGCGAGTAGCCAACAGATTGACGATCAGAAAGAGGACGGCTACAACACATGGGTACAAGACCAGATGCTGCGACACATGCTGAAGCACATACATTTTGTTTTTGGGCCTTGTTGAAGAGCTTTACAAGGTGCACTGATGGTAGCCAGGGCCTTTCCTTCATAGGGTACTTATGACCAAATCCACGTGTTGCGGAATAGTCTGTGCTCGGAATTGCAGTAGGGGGAACCGGAAAGGCTTACATGTGCATTGAACCGGGCAACTAAAGCCAAATTTGTCTCCGTCCGTGTCCGAATACTTGATGGAAACTTATATTAGCAGTTGGCTGGGATTCTTCCCAAGGGGATGCACGTCGATCGTGTTGAGGATAACGACGAATATGACCGGGCGGCCAACCAGAGCAGCCACAACAGAAGTGGGAAACCGAGAGATCAGAGTCAATTGCCTAGCACCGTATGTCAAAGTCGCGTGCAATATTATCTCCTATAACGTTTACGCCGTCTCGGCGTCTCCTGACCACTTCTTCGTCGGGGGAATGATCGAAACGCAAATGATGGCAGCATTAAACAAGACTAGAGGCATGGAGCCTGTCTATACTAAGGTCCCAGTTGCGAGGCAGGGTCAGCCCCGAGAAGTGGTAGAATTGATTGCATGGCTATTATCTAATTCTACAAAGTACATTTATGGCACTGTCCTTGCAATTGATGGAGGCTGGTCTATCTAGGATTTTTCGAGACGGTCCCTAGGGCTATGCTAGATGAATCAATGGGAACGACATCTCCGCAAATAGAGAGTGTATGCTTGAATTACAGGTGTGATTTGTGATGAGAAGTTGTCTTTGATATGCCCACTTCATTGTATCGAATAGAACAGCCTGTTTTGAGCGCTACAAGATCCACAAACACCACGGTCTCGTTACTGCTTGGTGTTCGAGCCCAATTTCCATTTCCATCCATTTTCACCAACCCGACTTCCACAAAGAAATGACCGGGCTTGAAGGCTCTTGAGTATCTGGTTGCAATCGACTGCTTCCCATTATTCATCGCAGTGTCCCCTAGCTCTAGGAGAATGCAATACCTAAGCAAAGCAAAGGAGTTAGCTCAAAGGCAAGACCAGTCAGGAGCCCAACAACTTCAATTACACTTCACTCACCCCCGTCGCAGAGGATGCTCTGTCCAGTGATGGCGTCTGCATCCTTACTCGCAAGAAAACTGACAAGACCCGCCATATCCTCTTCCGTCAGTGTCCTATTGAGGGCATTTTTACGATGTGACGAGATCTGGAACATCTCCTGTGGGTCGCTAACGCCTTGCTCCTGACCTAGCCTTGAGGCGAACTGTTTCGAAATATTTGTCAAGACCGATCCAGGGCAGAACGAGTTGACCGTAATGCCGTACTGGCCTAGCTCGATAGCGCAGCTCTGGGTAAACCCCCGGACAGCCCACTTACTAGAGCAGTAGGCTGGACATTTCCCGCTAGGGCGGTACCCAGATAGCGAGCAGGTTGCGATGAGTTTGCCGCCTTTACCCTGCTTGACCATCTGACGTGCCGCGGCCTGGTGACAGAGCATAACACCCCGGAGGTTGACGGCCATAACACGTTCCCACTGATCGACGGTTATGTCGAGAATACCGTGTGTATCGATGACGCCGGCATTGGAGATCATAACATTCAGCTCGCCGAATTTAGACACTGTTTCTTCCACGAGACTCGTCACTTGGTCGGCGTTCGTTACATCCGTGATGATACCGTAAGCTCGTTTGCCTTTAGCCTCAATCTCGCCAACTACCTTGTCAATATCTTTTTGCTGGGCAGCGATATCGTTAATAACCACATCGAAGCCATCATCAGCAAGACGAAGAGCGATACCTCTCCCGATCCCTCTGGAGGAACCGGTAATGATCACCACAGGCATGTCCGATAGAGACAGAGATGAGCCTTGATTGTAAGGTTGGGTTTATGGATCAAAAGCAGAATCGACGATAGTCAAGCAGCTCCTCTTACAAGCCCTTTAGTCGATGCCCTAGACTATTTTGTCTGATAAGTTTCTGGCTCGCTAAATGCCCATGCCCCCCGCCCGCCATCTGTCAAGATTCCGTGTTCCGTCTAAGAGGTCAATAGCGGAATTATTGGTCTCACTGGCACACCCCGAGGGACTGTCTGCCTTTGGTCCCATGATTCCAGAGAGACCGTCCAATACCATGGCCTTGTAAGGATGATTGAGGGCATGGAATGACCTCATGGGAGGTGGGCTGAAGACTACACTTAAACCCTGGGTAGTGCTGAGACGTGTAGACGTGGTCGTGCTTGTAGTAGCTTCTCTCCAAAGGCATCGAAGTGCTGTACATGGCCGAAATGGTCCATTCGAAGTTATCCATCTCATGGCCCTCGAGCATGAAGAAGATGCTGATGAAGGTTCACTTCTCCAGTGGCTCAGCTAAGAGCGACTTGGACGCAAGGATTGTCGAACAGCAAAGCGGCAGGGCCCGGCCATCACTCCGGTGTAGAAATGGTCGTCTTCGTACCAGCGATCCTATTCGATTTCCTTTCCAACATGTGGTTGATTCAGGGCTGACAATGGCACCTCGAATGCCCATGTTCCACGGACTGATAGGAAGAGTGAGGACCAAATAATGGTCATTATCAACCATCGCAGCTGATCAATCTGGTCTTGTTTCCACGTTCATCCTGCAACATATGACAAGGCAATGTTGATAATCGTAAGCGTGATGAATGCAAAGGTGTAGAATTGGTGAATCTGCAAGGAGCACGACAAACCTTCCTGGCACCCTGCTTACCATTTCCCTTTGACGCTCTCAATGTTAGTTAATAATACACGAAAAGTACTCAGGTTGACCCCCACGCCGCGCCTCGCTACCAGCCTTCTGGGCAAGCACGTGGCAGGAACCAGCCTGGTTAGCGTCTCGGAATTAGAGCGGACCCAAAGGCTCGGAATAGGGATTGCTTTGGTTTGTGCGGAATCCCTGTTATCCCCACAACTCTCGGCAGGGGAAGGAGTCTGGAGTACTCCGTATGGAGAGAGGCCTCGTCTCCGAAGTCCAAATAAGTCGATTCCGCGCCCACTCCTGAGAGTGACCCAAGACGCTTTTTGAGCTTCACATAAGGACTGCTCAAGGGACCTGCTTGACGAGCAAACGAGGTCACTCCTCCCACATCAACCTCCCCGGTCGTCATCATCTATTCAACTCTGTCGCTCTTCACCTCACGATCTTCAACAGCAAGGATGGAGAAGCCTCCTGCGAACCCGGCAATCCAGGTCGAGGCTGCAGAGTCCAACGAACTATCTGCTGTGCCTGTATCCGAAAGACCAGTGACCGATGACTCCGTCACACCCAAGACCTGGCTCGTGGTGTTTGTAAGAACAAATCCTATCCTGCCTCATCACCGTTCTCTGTTCTCCCGGTCGAGATTCTCCTGTCATGCCGAAGGTGGTAACAGCATGGCAGCAGAAGAGATGATAGAACGGGAGAAACTAATGACGTGAAGACCAGACGCTGATGAGATCTTCTGTCTCCTCGCATAGGCTCTATCCGCTTCCTCAGGTCTTTCCATATGGCTGCTTCCTACAGTGGGAACGGTTTCAGCCCAGGTTTCTGCCAAACTTCATGCCGACGCAGGTCAAAGCACCTGGTTCCTCTCGGCCTTCTCCGTGGCTGCAATCGTTGCTTCGATGATCTGCGGTGCCAACAGCGATCTCTTTGGTCGTCGCTACTTCATCTTGTTCGGTAACTTGTGCATGGTGATCAGTGGTGTTCTCACTGGGGCTGCGAAGTCTTCCAACCAGTTCATCGCAGGCATGACTATCGGCGGATTCGGCACTGGTTGTTGTCAGATGGCCTGTTTCGCTCTCCCAGAGCTCTTACCCCTCAAATGGCGGCCACTGGGTGTCGTCCTCTCCGAAGCCTTTGCATACTTTTGTCTGGTCGTTGGGCCGGTCGCCGGTAAATTTGCAGTGGTCAATGGCGGGGACGACGGTGAGGGTTGGAGGTGGCTGTTCTATCCCAATGCCATCGCCAACGCTTTGACCGGCTTGATGCTCGCTTTCCTCTACTTTCCGCCCGCTCATCCGCGTGGTATTCCCTGGCACCAGGCACTTCGCCAGCTCGACTACATGGGGACTGCCCTTTTTATCTTGTCCATCACCCTCATTATGGTCGGCATTGTCGATACCTCATATATCGCCGACAAGTCAGACCCAAAGATCGTGGCCACCCTCGTCACCGGGTTTGTCTTGCTGGTGGTATTTGGCTGCTGGGAGACCTGGGCGCCCCTCAAGCAACCTCTCACCCCATCACGGCTCTTCAGTCGAAATCGTGGCCGTGCATTTACCGCGCCATTTATCTGTGGTATCTCCAGCGGTATGTTCTACCTTGGGCCCAATATCTTATGGGGTACCATGGTAAGCGTCTTCTTCACCAAACCCACGGATCCGGTTTCCCATGGCATGAAGCTGGCTATGGTCCAAGGTCTAGGCATCACCGTCGGTTCCATGGGCCTGGCTATAGTAGGCGGTCGCATCAAGCATTGGAAATGGCAGATGATAATAGCCTTCACATTGATGACCCTGTTCGGTGGGCTCTTTGCCCTAGGTCGACCAGGCCGTGTTGCGCCTCTCATCTTCATTTGTGCGTGTTCTGGCATCACGTACTCCTGGGCAGCATATCTTGGCATTGCATACATCCAATTCGGCGCCGATCAGGTCGATCTCGGTATCGCTGGAGGTCTCGCGTGAGCTTCAATTCTCCCTCCCTGTCAAGGTTCCCTTTCTGTTGTGTCTCCGACTAACGATATGCTTCTACTCAGTGCCGTGACCCGTTACGCCGGAGCCCTGATCGCCACCACAGTTTTCTCCACTATCTTGAACAACACCCTTGCCAGTGAGGCTGTCAAGCGCGTCATCCCCGCGGCTGAAGCCGCTGGAGCCTCGCAAGCTGTAGCACAGCAAGTCCTGAGCGCCCTTCCTCTCGGTGCCGATGCCCTGGCAAAGGTCCAGGGCGCCACGACGGCCATTATTGCGGCAGCCGGGAACGCATTCACCGAGAGTTACGTGAAGGCCACTCAGACGGTTGCGTTGACCTCGATCGCTTTTGGTGGTGTGGGAATGATCGCGGCTCTGTTCTTGGAGGACATTACGGCCAAGATGACGCCCAAGATTGAAGTATTCCTCGAGAACGACGTCAACGCCGAAAAGAACAAGTTCCACTAGGGTATATCTGTCTGTGGTCTTGCGGGGTATATGGGCAGCCCTCTCTAGGCTCTCGTCGAGAGGTGGTGCGGCATAGGCCTGGTTGATTCTGGGGTGCGTTCGTTCTTGTCTCCGGGTAGAGTATATGAAAGATTCGTGGTTGTAGGAAACTATGTACACACAGACACACTTCCATGTATAATCACACTATTCTCTACACAAGTCCTGAAACCCTTCGTCCATTTCCTTCTACCTTGACGCCCACCCGTCTGACGATGTATCTTGCTCGTGACAATACGGAACATCGACATTTGATAGCTCGATACCAATTCCGAGTTCCGTCGATGCGACTGGCTATATTCCCTGTAAAGTGTGTGTGGGCGCATCGCATGAATACCCTCACCAATTAAGAAGACTCCGACCTCTTGGATTGGTGCTTCTCCCGGACCATACTGGGGACCCTTGAACTACACGATTCCGCTTCTAGTTCTTCACTTTCGCAGGTATTGCAAAAATACACCGAGTACTCGGGACTGGAGTCATTCTACTCCCGCGCTCTACAGCACCCTCCTTTTTGTCTCTCCAGGCGGCTTGACCTTCGCCGCTCCAGTTTTCCTTTTTCCGTCTCCGCTTCCGCCGTCTCACAGCCTACTCCGATACCCGTTATCAGCCATATGCTTCGCGGCCAAGAACCCATACACCATGCCACGGAGATTTGTGACGCCGCTCTGCAACATCATGCCCAAGTCGGTCCGCGCCGCCGAATTCCCCGCGGCATAGAGACCCTGGATGGGTTGCCCGTCCTGCCTGACAACCTGGGCGTGCTGATTGATTTCGAGTCCCGCGGCGCCGACGCCCAAGAACGCCTGGATGAGTTTCGTGGCGTAAAAGGGACCCCGTTCGATGGGACCCAAGGGTGAAGTTCCTAAAGGGGCGAAGGCCAGGCTGGACGTCACCCAGGGTCTTTCACCGCGGTGGAAGTCATCGTCGCGCCCCTGTCTGCACATCTCGTTGTAACGGTCCACTGTGCTCTTTAGGCCTTGAGGGTCGATCCCCGCCTTGGTCGCCAGCTCGTCAAGCGTGTCGGCCACATGACATTGTTCTTTAGGCGGTCCAGGTTGCTGTCTTCGCATTGGTGAGCGCCAGTAGTTATCGTCCATAACCAGCCACGTCGGCCAGTGAGGGTGGACGTGTCGAACCGGGTCAAGAACGTGTAAACTCGCATGTAGTTCCGGGTAGAAGGTCTCGTCGGCGAATCGTTTGCCTGCGCGGTTAACCACAATCTCATGCGGTCCTACAGGCCAGTACATGGCGAGGATCTCGTTGCTCAAGGTTGGCGACGTCAAATTCTCATCACGCTGGATTCCCGTGCATACTGCTCTCTGGACGATACTTCGTGATGGTGGCAGCGTCGCGATCGCTGCACCAGCGTCAGCACCCATGGCGAGATGGTCTCCGTCAATACCGGGGAAGACGACCGTGCCGTAAGGTTCAAACCGGCCTTCGAACCGATGCACAAGGGCAGAGTTGCAATCGTAGCCACCGACGGCCAGGAGGACACCGCGTGTCGCCCGGATTCGTCGTTCTCGGCCACCACTATCAAGACTTTTGACCACCACACCTGTGACTCGTGGACTCCTCCCCGCGTCCGCCTCGCCTCTGATCAGTCGAGTGGCAGGACTATTCGTCCGACATGTCGCTCCAGCCTTCAAGGCCGCGTGCAAGAGATACCCGGCCAGTGCTTCCCCCGTATACACAAAATCCTGTCGCTGTGCTTCAGGTCGACCGGTGATCCCAGCCATCTCGGGGCTCGACCAGGCCTTGTGACGGAGTTTGTGCCTATAATCGTCGCCCAATCGACGCAGATCAAACGGTTCGGTGTCGATGTAACGCCCATCTCGCTTTGCGAAGGGTTGAAGGTCAGGGTAATAGTAATCCGGCAGATTGGGGATCATGCGAAACTTTACGCCTTTTTCTTCCAAAAAATCAAACACATCGTTCGCGGCATTGAAGAGATTTCTCGTCATGCGGTCGTTGGCCCACCCCTCTGCGAGTGACTCGATGTATCGGATACCATCTTCCAGGGAGTCCTCTATCCCGTTGGCCAGTTGATACTTGTTGGCCGGTGACCATATTTGTCCTCCTGAGAGAGCCGTCACGCCGCCGAACTGCGACGTCTTTTCCACCACCAGCGTCTTCAAGCCTTTACTCGCCGCCGTAATAGCCCCTGAGAGGCCACCGATACCTGAGCCTACACAAATGATGTCGTATTCTTCGTCCCATCTGTCGTCGACGTCGGCGCTGCTCGAGTGCGGCGTCATGTTGAAACGGCCCAAAAAAATAAAAATGCCGTGTTCTATTCCCCCCTTGCCCCATTAACCAAACAAGGATCGATATAGATGGATCTGGGATATTTGTCAATCAATGTGCAGCATGTTCTTATGTATGTGTATGTATGTGTCTTATCGGCATGTGAACCCCTTTAGCCGTATGCGGAATTCAGCTCCCGATCGGAAAAAGGGGA
>WJFF01000099.1:5796-19696 GCA_011800825.1 Fonsecaea pugnacius | reverse complement strand
TGAGAGACGAGGTTCTATCAAGGAATTACAGGAGGTATACCGAGTACTAGCGCCGATACCTCCGAGAGTGCCTAGCCTTGGCATATCCGGTAGTCACGTGGTTGTATATATTTTCTTTTTCCGTGCGTCAATTCCGTCCTGTGATCAAATCAGACTTTCACGCCGACAGCAGGCGGATGGCGACACATCAAGACGACGGATACTCGATGACTGATACAAGGATGCTATATATGGCACAAGAACATCACAAGATATCTCCACTGTCTGTATCATCGTCGGCGGGGATTGTCACGCAAACCAACCACGGCAATGTCGTGATGATGAAAGTATCATTGCTCTAAGATTGTTCTTATCTTGCTAATGTGGCTGTTTCAGTCGAGCCACACAGACCTACTCTTGTGAACATCAGCAATGCCAGCCTCCGTCTACCGTGTACACCGACCCCGTCACGAATGTGCTTTCCGGTCCCAACAGCCATGTGAGTACCGCCGCCACTTCTTGCGGCTCGGCCACGCGCCCCATAGGACATGAAGGCGGCACGGCCGTTCCGTTCATCGAGTCGTGATACAGAGGCGTATTGATGGTGCCTGGAGCCACGGCGTTGACACGAATCTGACGCTGCGCAACCTCCTTGGCTGCCGACCGCGTCAAGCCGATAATGCCATGCTTTGCCGCACAATAAGGTGAAATCCCCGCGATGCCCTCCAGACCAGCCACGGAGGCAATCGAGACAATACTGCCTCCGTCGACAATGGCTCGCAACTGCGCTCGCAGACAAGCCATTGTGCCTAGTCCAGGTATGTCATTCAGAGCTCGAATATGTCCGAAGTCACAGGGTGACCCAAGGAGGGGAGGCGGAAAGTTATAAAGATAGTCATACCAGTGAGGTTCACGCCAATGGCAACATCCCAATGTTCATCATCGACCTCTGTCAGGGGCATCCGGTCGTTCGTCCGGCCGGTCACGCCTGCGCAATTGGCGGCGCCGTCCAAGCGTCCGAAATGCTGGACCGTATTTGCGATCCAGTCGTCCACTTTCGCACGCTGGGTGACGTCCAGTTGCGTGTAAAGGAAGTCGGGGTATTGAGAGGAGAACTCGGCCGACAGCTGAGCCAACGTTGTGGCATTCCAGTCGGCGATGCTGAGTTTGGCGCCTCTTGACGCCAGGATTTTGGCGGTCGCCTTGCCAATACCACTCGATCCACCGGTAATAGCGATCACTTTGCCATCCATTTGTACGACAGCCAATGTTTTTGTATGCCTATTGGATAAGGTTAAAACAAGATCAAGGCCGGACAAAATTTATAAGCGTGCTCAGGGAATAGATTCTATTCCTGTGGTCTGTCGGCTTTGAGTGGTGCCTCGCCCGCCGCGCCAGTGCAACTTCACCCTTGACTTGGGAGGTACCCTCAATTTGGGGTAGGTAAGGAACTCACCAATTCCAATGACGATATTTCCGGTTGGTGGTAACCACCATATTCCGCCGGGTCACCACTTATTACTCGCTACGAGGATGGACATTCCGTTATTCTGGGAGCTTACCTAAGTTTTGATATCTAGGTACCGATGGCAGTCGCCTAGGCTTGATTGGCTGGCCTCTCCTCCTGCATGTGCCCAACTTGTTGCGCAAACAGCGGGTGAGCAAGATCATGAATAAGTCTATCTATGCCTAGTCTCAGGTGGTGCCTGATTGTTTATATACAAACAGCAGCGGTCAGGGAAGATCTCTCGTGATTCCTGCCACACAGACCTCTCAACCAACACCTGTCAATAACCGTTTAATCGGCCGACGTCCCTGAGGCAGTAATTGCAAGAGATCCTCGGGTGGATCTTCGACACCAACCAAGAGCCTCAAGAATTTGGCATCCTTTGGCATCCCGATTCGGGTCGATGGATAGGCTTTCCCTGCCCCGAGGTTTGCAGAACCAATCATTCATTGCATTCTTATTTAGATTGGACGTTTATCCCCTGTAAAATTGGTCAAGTATTGAAAATCCAAGCGAAACCAAGGACGCCTTACAATTGGGCGTACATCAATCCATGCCATTAAAAAATGGCCACTGCGTTAGAGGGGCTACCCACCGCACCGACGACGTGCAGGGGCATACTGGTCAGGAAGAACGTGTAGCGTTTCGTCTGGTGGCAGTGTCGGCTGAGCTGTTCTAGATTCCACATTTCACCTATCCAGAAATTAGCACAATTACACTGGCATTCGTTCCCTCTTCACATCATCATCATCATTGGACAGTATTTCTTCTTTGCTATACTTCCTTGACTTCTCTGGACCTGGTTCGTGTCGTCTGTCGTACAGACACAAAGTTGGTCTAGTCTGTACTCACCAATTGGCATCCCCCAACCACTCAAAAGAATCTCGTGCAAGAACAAATCGTCAATCCCCACCGATCGTTTCGGAATGGCTTCAAAAGCCGGGGCGTCCGAGGTGCAGGCGCTAAATTGGGAATCCCAGAGCCATTTCGCCATGCTCCTTGACGTCTCGACTCCGACGTGGCGTATCGGGTGTTGATGACTCCAGCTGATTTTCTCTTCGGCGCTTAGGGTCTCGTAGCCCGCGTGGAACCCTGTGCGGATGAGCAGAATATCGCCCTTTTTGAAGGTCACCCCTTGTGACTCTGCCACAGATTTGAGTTCTTCGACCGTGATGGCGTGGTCGCCGAGTTTGTCGTATGTTTGACCCCGGGATTCGGACCAGTGGAGGTAGTCTAGGAGGACGCCACGGCCGACGATGCCCTGGGCACACCATGCTTGATGTCTCATGTTAGAAATACTCATGTCACGTATCCATCGACCAGCTCATGCAGGATGAGGAGCGTCTGTAGGCTGACAAAGGTGGTGATACCGTGCATCCCTAGATTCGCTGTCGCTTCAGGCCCCGACAACTGCGACACTTTGGCACCATTGTAAAAGAGTCCCAGGCTTTGATACCCGAAATGGCGGAATCCATCCCACTGGCTTGATATCTGTGACGGTAGTCCATCAGCAAGAGGACTTGTCGCTGTCAGTGAAAGGTCTCAGATAACCCACCTGAGTATTAAAGTCCAGCAAGTCGTCATGCACAGCTCGAGGAGCCTTGTGGATGACGGTATGTGTCAAGGGTTTCCTGTCGTGCGGTGGCCGGGCAAGATAGTCCACGGGGGCATCGAGACCTATGCGTACACCCGTTGTGATCTCTTTGGCCGCGACCGTCACCACGTCTGGCGTCAATATATTCAGTGTGCCCAACTGGTCGTGCGGCCCGTACAGGGACCAGGCGGAGAAGGGCGGGTCGCCTTTACGCAAAGGGAGGTCTTCAAATGCAGGTCTCGTCATGTTGTTACAATAGATTTTGACCTTGTCGGAGGGTGGGAATGTTATCTTGACCCGTGAATGTGTACTCGGTAGGTCCATATTCTCGTATCAACGCGGTAGATTAGTGTGACCATGTTGGTCTCCATATGGAGCTCGGATACCCTGAGTGGGAAGCCCGACCCTTTGCCACCTCGGGTTGGTGTTGGCCGGAATTTCGTGTGTGGCTCTATAGAACGGAATTGGCCATCGCTCTCCACCATTACTCCGCCATTGGTGGTGCTTGCTCAAGGACCCCCTACCTAGGCACCTACTTAGGGTTCGAACACTTTCCGTATAGTGAGCGACAGTGGGTGATTCCATTTACACTTGGCGAGCTTGAACGGTCCTTTGTCACCAAGCGAAAAGCCTCATTTGCTTGCCCAACTCATATACACCATATACTCACTCGCAAACCCTCCAGGGTCACCTCATCTCATCATGTCCGATTTCACGGTGCCCGAAAAGGCCAAGGCCATCATATACTCCAACCCCGGCACGACGGCCACCAAGATCATCGACGTCGACGTGCCCGAACCGCAGGACGGCGAAATCCTAGTCCGCATCACACATTCAGGTGTCTGCCACACGGACTACTCGTTGGCCACACAGACACTGGGTCACGTCCGTCTACCCGAAGGCCAGGTTGGCGGCCACGAGGGCATCGGCGTCGTGGTCAAGCTGGGACCGGGGGTGACGGCACGACAACTGGGCGAACGCGTGGGCATCAAATGGATCGCCTCATCCTGCCTAACCTGTGAGATGTGCCTGTACGGCTACGAGAGCAAATGCACGCTCCGTAAAGTCTCGGGTCTGGGTCACCCAGGCACCTTTCAGCAATATCTTGTCACGAACGCCCAATACGCCACGCCCATCCCGGATGGCGTCGACTCGGCCAAAGCTGCCCCTCTACTCTGCGGCGGCATCACGGTGTATGTCGCCCTGCAGCGCGCTGAGCTGAGTCCAGGTCAATGGGTCGCCATCTCAGGGGGTGGTGGCGGACTGGGTTCGCTGGCGACACAGTACGCAAAGACCATGGGCTTGCATGTCCTGGCCATCGATCACCCTTCCAAGGCGGACTTTTGCCGCAGGATCGGCGCCGATACATTTCTCGATTTCACAAAATTCAGCGGTGAGGGCGGCGACAAGGCCCTGGCCGACGAGGCAAAACGTTTCACGGATGGCGGCGCCCACGCCATCCTCGTGAGCAACTCTTCATCCAAATCGTACGACCAGGCCTTGGACCTGGTTCGGTATGGTGGTACGCTCGTGTGTGTCGGCTTGCCTGAGGGTTCCTCGCCGCCCATAGCGGGTGCAGTCCCTTCTAATATGATCATGAACCGATTGACCATCAAGGGTGAGCAGCAATCACCCAATTAGCCCCTTCTTTTAGCGTGCCCCCCCATGGACCAGGCGACTATCAGACCTATATATTCCACCCTTCTGATCATCCATCTCTCAAGTGGAAGGGTGTAGCTAATGTGAGGGATGAAAGGTACCATGATCGGGAACCGTAAAGATGCAGTCGAATGCCTAAAACCACTTACTCGAGGCCAGATCGATCCACAGGTCACGGTTCGACCGATGAGCCACCTGACTCAGGTGAGTGACTCTCCTTTCTCATCGTTGTCTTAGGCTTGCTCTACATTCACCATTATGATCTCGTGGAGTATTCCTCTCTAGCGACATTTGAAGACCACAAAAGCCAAAATACGCTGGGATATCTGATGCGAGGTGATATGTGCGGACTGACTGACTGACATTGGTGAATCAAATCTAGGTCTTTGACGAAATGCACGCAGGACGCATTCAAGGTCGTGTCGTGCTAGACATGACGAAGTTAGAGTAGAGTGCTGTCTCAAGGTAGAGTGGTAGAATAGTAAATAAAGCATCTGAGATACCTGGGTACCTTTTCCTACAAGTAGAATGAGTCTATATCATCTTTGCACCGCCAACTTTCTTGTATACAAGCATTGATCGATCCACACGTTTTCATGCCCCTTTCCCTCACAACCCCACATACACCGTCTTCAGCTCGGTCCAATCGTCCAGAGCGTGCTGGCCGTTCTCTCTCCCCTCGCCGCTCTGCTTGATGCCTCCAAAGGGCATATCCAGCGTCATCATCGGACTAGTACAGTTCAGGCCAACGGTGCCGGACTCCAACCCCCGCGCCATACGCATGGCCCGCGACAGGTCGCGCGTGAAGGCACTCGCGTACAGACCGTACTCAGTGTCGTTGGCGAGGCGGAGCACCTCTTCTTCCGTCTGGAAACTTCGGACGCACGCTACGGGACCGAAAATCTCCTCCCGCATGACGGCACTGTGCTCGTCGGGCTCCAAGATGATGGTGGGCTGTATGTAGAATCCTCGATCGCCTTCGCGGTCTCCCCCTACCAGGATCTGATCACCCGCCTTTCGTGATCCGGCGATATATGTCATGATGCTGTCGAATTGGGCTTTGTCTGCTTGGGGGCCTCGGACTGTGGTGGGCACTAACGGGTCGTTCCCTTCAGAGGGGTTTCCACCTTGTTTCCTCACGGCCGCAACGAGAAGTTGGCAGAACCGCTCGAGGATGGACGCGTGCACGTAGATCCGGGTACTCGCGATACATACCTGACCTGAGTTGTAAAGGATCGAAAAGGCGGCGGCGCTGGCGGCCCTGTCGAGCTCCGCGTCTTCGAAGATGATTAGGGGACTCTTACCGCCTAATTCGAGCGTGACGTGCTTCAGATTCGAGTCTAGCGCGGCTTTCTTAATGGCTCTCCCCGTCCTCGCGGACCCTGTAAAGGAAATCTTTCGAATCTCCATGTGTGAGGCTATTGCAGCGCCGCATGTCGGACCCGTCCCACTCAGCACGTTAATCACACCAGCGGGTATACCAGCTTCCTGGCATAATTTGGCCACTAGGAGACTCGTCAAGGGGGCCTTTTCTGACGACTTAACCACGATAGTGTTCCCTGCTAGCACCGCGGGGGCGACCTTGAAGAATAACTCCGTGACTGGAGCATTCCACGGGGTGATGGCTGCACACACGCCGTAAGGTTGTCGGAAGGTGAAATTGACGAAGTTTGGCGTTTGAAGCGACGATTCTCCCTTGACATCGGCCGCCTTACCAGCCATGTATCTAATGAACCGGGCCATGTTCGTGCCCTCGGCTGCGAGATAGTCAGTCGAAAAACATGTACCCAATGCACACTGTGTTCAAATGCGACGTACTATACTTTCCCACCGGTTTGCCCATGCTCACGGCCTCCAGCTTGGCAAATTCACCATTGCTGCTCTCGACGAGATCGGCCAACTTGTAGAAATAGGCTGCGCGTTGAAACCCACTGAGCGCCGACCATGAGGGAAATGCGGTCTTTGCTGCTCGCACGGCAGCGTCGACGTCTGCTCCATCGGCTTCAGATACCGATGCCGTCACTTTTTCTGTAGCCGGATTGACCACGTCGAACTTCTTGCCACTCTGAGAAGGGACAAACTCGTTGTTGATGAACAACCGCGTCTCGATGTCGCTTGGGTAAGAAGCGCCATTTTGCAGTGAGGCCGTCATGATGCTAAGCCCCCTTTCGCTGGTGAATTAGATACCCAACTGAGAAGCAATGGTCGACCTTTCACTGCAGCGTGTCAGGAGAGTCGATTCGGCATCGATGTCATGTTTCTCGAGAGAGGAGAACAGTCAGCGCTGTTTACCAACGTACTTGTTCGTTTCAGATTGGGCAGACGGACAAGTAATTCCAGGCCTGGAGAATTCGGCTCGGCCCAGTTAAGGTTGGACAGAGGGATAATAGTCTTGTTCCAAGCCTCACTCTCGATCCCGCTTCGTCTCGGAAATTCTGATGCTTTCTCCCATTCGCTGGCATGCGTCACGCGCATGGCATGAGCCGGCTTCTACTGGCTATTATCACTATTCCGTTTTCCTTGGATAACTTCGATTATTTGCCATTCTTGGCCAGGCATGTCCTCTTGAGGCTGGCTACAGACTTGACGCTCTTACCCAAACGAATCACCCCCAATTGACCGAAGCCGCCATCCAACCTCACTTCTCCCAACAGATCATCATGCCAGTTGCCATCGTCACCGGCGCCGCGTCAGGCATTGGACGAGCCATCGCCCTTCGCCTAGCAGACGACGGATTTAACGTCGTGATAGCAGACATTCCACCGCAACAAGCCGCTTCGGAGGGAGTGGTAGAGGAGATCACAGCCAAGGGAAGAAAAGCTCACTACGTTCCTGTCGACGTGTCCAACCAAGAGCAGGTCGAGGCTATGGTCGCTGAGACAGTCAAGGTCTTTGGTGAGGTGAACGTGATGGTGTCTAACGCTGGCATCCTCGACACGACACCGGTGCTGGAGATCAGCCTAGAAAAATGGGAGAGGACCATGGCCGTCAACTTGCGTGGCGTCTTCCTCTGCCACACTACTGCGGCAAGGCAGATGGTCAAGCAAGGCAAAGGAGGGAAGCTCATTGCGGCCTGTTCGATATCAGGCTTCCGTCCTAGTGGACAGTGTCCCGCATACTGTACCAGTAAGTGGGCTGTCCGGGGCTTCACTCAGACGTGCGCCGTGGAATTGGGCAAGTATGGCATCACAGCCAATGCATATTGCCCGGGTTCGGTGCCCACGAACATGTCGAAACAATTCTCAGAGAAGCTGGGTAAGAACGTGGGCAGTTCGAATATAGACGAGGCGTACGAGAAGTCCGCATACCGAGTTAGCGCTCTTCAAGTGGATTTACAAACGGAAGATATTGCCGGCCTGGTCAGCTTCCTGGCTGGCAAGGATTCAGACCGCATTACGGGTCAAAGTATGATTTGCGACGGAGGTCAGTATACCCTTGAAGGCCTGCATGTGCCGCATGACAATCGATCGTTAACATTGATGTGTGTTCGCTTCAACAGGGATACAATTTGCATGACCAGAAAGTAGCCACGGAAAGAGATAGGTTCTAGGCTAGTCCTGTGCATACCTCGTGGCGGCCACTACATGCATGAGGCGCACCGACAGATGCAAGCGGGATGATCGGCGGGAATTGCTGCTGAAAGACAGTCTCATGATGAGGTTTGCGAGTGAAGCGCAGAGGAACGCAAAGCGACGAATACTTGACGCCCTTTGCAGGGACCTTGTTTGCCCGTACCTTGTACGGTACTACGATCGAATGCACAAGAGAGAATTTTGTACGGGTCACACTAACCCTCCATAACGCCGCATACTTTATTGTACCAAAACATTTGCACTTTGTATTTCCATCCCATTACCGTTTCCTGTCCTCTCCGAGGCAGCCAAGGCTTGGCGTCTCCACTCCTCCCCGGGAGCGGAAATACAACAATTCCGCGGCCAGTAATAAAGCACCATTGCCCGAGATGAGAATCCCCGGAGACCCCACCGATGCACAATTGTCCTCAGGGTTTAGAAAAGAGGGCCTAGGCACACCACGCCACCCTTTTGATCAGGTGGGCCGACTCATCAACTCGGACGAACCGCCCGAGGAGCATTCCGCGTACTTGGTTTCTTGGTCTTGCATACCGCCGGTACGTCAAGAGACAAAGACTGTCTATATGTTCATTGGTGAAGAAAAAGGACAAACAGTTTGAGCCACCACAACGTCCACAACCGGTGCCTTGTTTTCAAAATGGCAACCAACGATCGAGGAAACGAGTCTTCCACGTCTAATGGCGATGGCGCGAATATTCGACACCTACCGCCGCTGTATGACCATTGTATTGACGACCTCCCGCGCGTCAAGGTGATATGCATCGGCGCCGGTTTCTCGGGCGTCTTGACCGCCATCAGATTTCCCCAACGAGTGTCCAATCTCGATCTGGTCGTCTATGAGAAGAACCCGGAGGTGGGAGGGACTTGGTACGAGAACAAGTAAGTGCAAACCGGCCCTGGCATTGAGGTTGGCCTTGACCGGGCACTGACGGCGCTCTCAGCTATCCAGGTGTGCGTTGTGACGTACCGTCGGCTGCATATCAATTTTCATTCGAGAGCAATACGCAATGGAGTGAATATTATTGCACTGGCGGGGAAATCCAGCAATACATCAAACGAACCGCCCACAAATACGGCGCGTACAAATATATCAAGTTCAACTCCGAGTTGACCGGTGCTACCTGGGACGAGGATGAGGGAAAGTGGCACATCAGCCTGAGGGATGTCGAGACAGGAAAGGTAAGTCACTGATGACCCCCCCGTCATGGAAATCATCATTGTAGCGGCAAGACTAACTCATGATTACGGGAACATGCAGCCATTTGAAGACTCGTGTCATTTCCTAATCACCGCCACTGGCATTCTCAACAACTGGAAATGGCCAGACATTGAAGGACGCGAGAACTTTGAGGGCAGAATGGTCCACTCCGCCCGATGGGATCCCACCCTAACTAGTGAGACGATGAAAGACCTTGACATCGCTTTAATCGGAGCTGGGTCGACGGGGATCCAGATCCTACCTCAGATTCAGCCCGTAGCGAAGCGTGTGGACCATTATATGAGCAGCAAGACTTGGATTTCTCCAATTGGGTTTGGAAGTGAAGAGCTCCAAGCTAGAGGAGCGACAGGCAATTGTAAGTATCTTTTACTCCTGGATATCTCCGGACGGCGCTCATCATCTGCCCATGACAGTCAAACATTCTCCCGAAGAACTGGAGCTGTTTCGCAAAGACCCCCAGGCCTACTTGGAATGGCGGACCAAGATCGAAAAGATGGTCAACGCTGCAGCACTAATTACATTACATGACTCGCCTGTGCAAAAGGAATTCATGACAATTAACCGCGAGGCCATGGCGACAAAGTTGGCGAAAAAGCCACACATTATGGAAGCCCTTGAGCCGAACTGGCCGCCTGGGTGCCGTCGTCTAACTCCCGGACCAGGCTACCTAGAGGCCCTAGTAGAGGACAATGTGGACTTCATCTCAACCAAGATCAAGCGATTTACCAAGAACGGGATCGAGACAGTGGACGGCAAGGAACGCAAAGTTGACCTAGTCATCTGTGCTACAGGATTCGATACATCGCTAAAACAGCCTATGCCTGTCATTGGTCGTAACGGCGCTAACCTCAACGACATCTGGCGTGATAACCCAGTGTCGTATCTAGGAATTTTCCCCCCAGAGATGCCGAACATGATGCGCTTTATCGGGCCTAACGGCGCCTGCGGGACTGGCGGACTTCTACTCGTGATCGAGTACGCGTGCGAGTATATGATCAAGATGGTACAAAAGGCTCAACGCGAATACATCAAGGCCGTGGTTCCAAAACCCGAGGCGATCCGGATGTTCGTCGAGCATACAGACGCCTACTTTACCAAGACCATCTACACACAACCCTGCAAGTCATGGATGAAACGTGGTAAGGAAAACGGTCGCATCGTGACCATCTGGCCTGGCTCGGCCATTCACATTGTCAAGTCCTACGAGAACCCGCGCTGGGAGGACTTTGACTATGAATACTGCTCCGAGACAAAGGACAATCACCTCTGCTGGTTGGGGAACGGATTGACCGTGTTACAAGAGCAGGACAACCATACGGCCGACTACCTTATTAATGTGGATCAGCCGCCCGTCATCAACCGTGACGCTGATTCTGATACGGGAGCGGCGGTGCGGGATACAATACGAATAGATGGGGTGTAGAGAGGGAGAGAGCGAGCTGTGAGATTAACTGCATAGTTGGAATCCGGAACTTGGCTCGGAAGCATGTGTACAATGAAAGCACATAAAATATATACGCGTGTACATTTCTCTATCATCTGCCTGCGCTACACACCTCGTCTGTGCCCTTTCTCTCTCTGTGCCTCTTACTTTTTTCGTTCCACCTGAACTCACCTAATTTCCACGAACCTGCGCCCTCGCCTTTTCCAACAACAACGGCGCCGAACTAGAAACGGCATCAATTCCCATCAAACTCGTAATCTCCAACATCTCCAGGATCTCGCCCGGTGTCGCGCCCAGCTTCAGTGCGTTACGCATGTGGATCTTCGTTCCCCGCGAGTAAAGATGTGTCGTCGCGGCATCAATGGCCGTGATGATGATCTCGCGGTATTTGGGGTCGAGAACCTTGGAGCGCGACGAAAACGAAGAGAAATCAGTGTACTGGTCGAAGAATTCCGGGTCCAGATCCAACAAGGGCTGGAAGGTCTCGGGCCAAAAGCCTCTGGTCGCGATGAATTTGGCTTTGATTTGCTCTTTTTCTTTTTGTTGCGCCTCGTCCGGTGCGGCGGCATCGATGCCGAGTTCCTCCATCAATTCTTGCAAGATGGGGAAACCCAATGTCACAGTGTGCACGCCCAGGAGGTAACTGAGTCCCAGGACCTCAAAGATCTCTTCGCTCGTGGCGCCCACGTTCAAT
This sequence comes from Fonsecaea pugnacius, assembly GCA_011800825.1. Taxonomy (NCBI): domain Eukaryota; kingdom Fungi; phylum Ascomycota; class Eurotiomycetes; order Chaetothyriales; family Herpotrichiellaceae; genus Fonsecaea; species Fonsecaea pugnacius. The sequence goes on along the minus strand of WJFF01000099.1, from coordinate 8,007 downwards.
GCAGCGACCACGTGTGCCTCGACCGCGGGCAGGTGGATGTGCGTCACGGACGAAGCGACGGCGATATAACACAACTCTTGAATCTTGGGTGGTAAACGTTGACGGTGCTGCGACGCCCACTGAATCTTGAGGTAGCCTTCTAGGTAGGCCGGGTTGAGCTTGGCCACGGATTCCCAGGCTGGGGACCAGATGCCGCGCTGGGCCTCGAATTGGCGCTTCAGTGTAGCAACTCGGTCTTCTGATGTGGATTGAGCCACGTGAGCCATGTTGAAGATATTTTGAGAGGTCTGGCGAACTGGTATTTCAGATTATCAGATCCGTGTCAAACGCCAAGCTGGTTGTGTTGAGCGCGTGTATACAAGTACCTTGGAGTTGACCGGACATTGGCTGCCCAGACGCTTCTGACCTTGCTGCTAGCATCTGGTAAAAATCGCCAGCCAAATGCACCGAACAAGTGCTCCGGGTCTAGTGGTTGAATGAGTAAGGGGATTGTGTGGTAAGAGGCCGCATTCCGCGCTCAATTCCGTAGGCACCGCCAAGACTTTCCACCCTCATCAACCATGTACCTCCCTTCACTACCCGATCGGGGTTGTGTTGAGTCGGTCGTCCCGAGCAGGAATTAGATGTGGCAACACTCTAAAGACCTTGTCTGGTATAATCTCGCCTGTACGGCACTGGAGAATGTTCCAGATCAGACCAGAGCCGGCTCACGTAGAAATACCTACACCCATACCCAAGCATTTCCGGTGGTAAGTCCTTGCAGCCATGTGACTTGCCCAAATAGCCTAACACCACGCAACAGTTTCCCCCCCAAGAGTCATGACTTACCCTCAAGGCAAACGCGCCCTCGTCTTCGGCGCCTCTGGCATCACCGGGTGGGCAGTGGTCAATGAGATCCTCCACGACTACCCGGCCAAGGGTGTCTTTGACAAAGTCGTTGCTCTCACCAACCGACCATTGACCTTGGAGGTGTCTCAATGGCCCGCGGACAAGAGACTCGAGATTGTCTCGGGCATTGATATCTTGAAAGGTACCCAGGAGGATCTCGAGGCGACAATCAAGTCGAAAATCCCAGACATTGACACTGTCACCCATGTGTATTATTATGGTGAGATCATGTCCTGTCTTCCTTGTTGTGGTCGGGCTTGCGTGTGTATATGTGTCTTGATATTGACGGTATTATATCACGACAGCATTCAAGCCCCAGCCAGATGTCCAGGCAGAATTAAAAGATGCGGTGGACATGCTAACCCGAACAACCATCGCCTTGGACCGCCTGGCGCCGAAGCTCGAGTTTATTAACCTGCAGACTGGCACCAAGGTGAGCGAAAAACCGTGTATCATTCATGCTTGAAACCTCCCTTCCCGACCGACCAGCCATATCTTCCTCCCTCACAAAGCTCACGGCCACTTGTTTAACTAGCAATACGGTTACTACCTCCGTCAAGACCACTACTTCCCGGTTCCGCTCAAAGAGAGTCTGCCCCGACTCAAGAAGCCCTTTGCCGACGACATCTTCTACTACCCCCAGGTCGACTTCCTGACGGAATTTTCCAAAGGTAAGAAATGGACATGGAACGAGACCCGACCAGACATGATCATCGGCTTCGTCTGCAACCTCAGTAACCACTCCCTGGCCGAGATCATGGGCGTCTACCTGTCACTCTGGGTCAAAGTCTACGGCAAAGATTCCGAGATACCCTTTCCCGGCAACCCAGGAAGCTGGGTAGCCAAGCATAACGAAGCCGGGGCGGACATGATTGCGCGTCAAAACATCTTTACTTCATTACATCCCTCGACCTGTGGTCACGGCGAGGCCTTCAACACGGGGAGTAACCCCCAATGGCACACCTGGGAGCAGAAGTGGCCCCAGATAACGGCGTATTTCGGCTTGAAAGGCACTCCTCCAGTTTCCCAGACACCAAAACACCGTCCAAGGGATTTCATAGACGAGCATTTTGACGAGTGGCTTGCGTTGGAAAAGGAACATGGGTTACGTCCGGGCGTGGCCAAGTCGGAGGTCCGTCAACCCATCTTTGAGCTGGGTCAGTTGGAATGGACCGACTTTGATCGCCAGGTCGACATGACAAAACTGCAACAAGTTGGTTTCACCCAGAGCGCCGAGGTCATGGAAATTTGGGGCACTTGTTTTGATAGGATGCGCAAGGCTAAACAGATACCTTAGCAATGTAGATTCCTGGATGATGGCAG
>WJFF01000098.1:87264-98900 GCA_011800825.1 Fonsecaea pugnacius | reverse complement strand
ACTCGCGCCTCCCATAACCATTCCAAAGTCGACCACATGTCTATTCAACCCCCGCTTCCCTTCTTCGCTCCTCTCTCTCATCTGATAGAGGAAAAAATCAATACACACATATATATCCAAGAGACATAAACTGACCCACGCATGATTCTCACCACCAACAGCTACAGTGGCAAGTCCAACTACGGGCTGACGCTCAAATGGCGCCAACTCATGTCCCAGTCGGCCGGCGGCGCCGAGACGCTGATGAACCTGATCTGGACGGACCTGATCGGCTTCGCCATCGTGGGCACGCGGACGGGGTTTGAAGGGATGGGGTCCATGGCGTCGGTGACGCAGCACGGCGGTGGCGCCAACGCCGATGCGGTCTCTGTTGGACTGCGCCAGGCGCACCGGTACGAGCGGTCCATCGCGTACGCGGACCTGCGGTACGCGATCCCGGCGTTTGTGGTCGGCGCCGTCTTCGTCGTCACCCTGCTCGCCTCGCTGCTTCTCTGCTGCGTCCAAACCCGCGTCTGGGCCGCCCTCAACCACTACACCAAGCAGACCAGCATGGGCAGGGCCGTCACCCAGGTCATGCTGCGTGGCGGCCCGGACGAGATCAACCCCGCGGCGAGCACGAAACGCTGGGTCAAACGGGCGAGGTTGGTCGTCTTGCCGGTTCCGCCGCTGCCGCCGCCTTCGGGTTCGGTGGAGGAGGGGGCGCGGCACAATAAGGCTCGTTCTTCTTCATCATCTCCTCTTTCTTCGAGGCACAGCCTTATCGAAGCGGAGGCAGTGAGCCGTCCAGGAAGAAGGACGACGCTGAAGTTGCCGGGATTCGCAATGATGAGATCCCCAATGGACAACAACGCCGATCTGCGGACCCAGGTGGCATACACGGCCATGATCGAGCGACCTGCTGGTGACCACAGATGACCTGCCTGGGGAAAACGCCCAGAGTTGAATCTTGCGAGATGCTGACGGGCTGAAATCGCCGAAAAGCAAGAAGAGATTCCATCCCTTGGACAACAACGATTCTCCGAGGGTTTTCTGAAGATCGACTTCGGTCAGAGTTGTCGTCCTTGTGTGCGGGAAGAAGAAGCGTCGTGCTTGATCAATATGACACCTAGCCAAAAAGCCGGTTTGGGAACACCGTGATGTGTATGTGTGATGAAACGTACCAAGCAGGCATGTGGTAATATCACTCAAAAAGGTTCAAACCACCATGTGAACAATCCTCCCAGTAGGTCCCATTTTGCAATATGTCCGATTCTCCGTCACAGGGGTTGTATATCAAAGAGAGCGCTCAAGTATCGTGAAATCGTCCATGGTGGCCACCAACATCCCAGATCACCCAACATGAAATCCGCGGTATCGAACAGTATGGGGATCATTGTCCAGCGTGTCAAGGAACAACTCCGCCTGGACACCTGTCCACACCGCAAAGTAGATTGTGCTAATAAAGCATCACACCCAGAAACCCTTACCTCCGAGTCTTCTTCTGGAGTGGCTGCTTCTCATCATCAGAATCACGGCCAGGTCCATTGGCTTCGAGCTGTACATCGTCCGTCTGTGAGGGAGACGACTCTCTTGTCCGCTTTCCACCCAACACTGGCTGCTTGAGAGATGGACGATAGTCCGGGCTTTTCCCATGTCGGGAGCGCTCCAGTTCCCTCAAGGTCACGATATCGTCCTCGGCGAAGAATGGGATCTCCGAATTGTCGAATGTCTGCCGCACTAGACTCTCCACAACGTCTAAGAATGAGTATAATGTCTCGGCATCATCCTTTTGCTGGAGGCTAGTTCGACGGAGCCTCCTCACAACTGGCTGTATGAATCTTTGTGATCTCTCGATCAACTGATTCGGTGTAGAATGCAGCAACGCTTCATCCAAAGCGCATTCAAAGTCGGTAGCTGTCATCACTGCCCGAGTACCGTGTAATACGAGCAATTTGACAATCTCTAGACATCTCGTGTATTCAAGGCCCTTGATAAGTGGTATCCACGCTAGGAAGGAGGCCCATATAGGAACCCTACAATACATTGAACTAACAAGTTCGTCTGGATTGGCGCCGAGTCTCAGGAGATCGCTCAAGATGATGGGATCAGGCAAGATCCAGCTATCGGTCCCTGGTCCAAGAGCATAGTGAAGTAACGGTCTCTCCTCTTTCTCTTGGATTTTTGCCTCTGTCAGTCGTGCCTTGACGTACGACTTCCAGCCGAGCTGTATGCTGAGTGACATGGCATTGCTATGGTCCTCTGACCAATACTGTAAGCTGCAGATGATCTCCTTCAGTAACATGTGTCCGTTTTCGAAGTAGTCAGAGATCGACGCTCCATGCTCGCTGAACAGTTCCGCTACCTTTTCAAACAGCACAAATGCAGCCTCATCTTCGTCTGGTCGCTTCATAATTTGCAGGAAAAAACCTTCGACACCAAATAGCTCAATAGGGAATAGATTATTCGGGACGAAGGTTCTGATGTTGGTAGCCATGAGGTTGCATTGAAACATGTGAGCATCGAATGGTCCGTCGGTGTGGTGGTGGAGCAGATCTCTTGCAGCACGACCAGCAAAGTAATCTCGTACCGTTCTATGCAGAAACTCGATGCAGGTCCCGGGGTTCATGGTTTGGCTGTAGCCATCGTAGCTGTTCTTATCGGTGTTCGAACCAGTCTCTAACAATCCCATACACCTACTCATCAGCATTCGCTCCAGCAACTGGAGGAGTTCTCTCCCTTCTTGCGGATGAGCGAAGTCGACATCGTAAAGCTGTGAATTCGCGCCAAAGCACAAGTCTTCACTCTGATCCAGAAAATGGAGATGGAGAAGACGAAATTGAAAGTCCGGAACACCACGGACTTGCACAGCGTCCTCGTTGCTGAGGTACAATGCTGTCTGGAGGATGATGGATGCATCTTTTCTGTATGGCACCGGCACCGACTCAAATATGCGTTTGAAGTACTCATCCAGGTCAAGGGGAATGCTCTCCAACTCTCTGAACAAGTGCTTGCCGCGACCTCCGTCCCTCAGGACTCTCAGAAGATCACGCACAACCAAGCGCACCCACAGAAATACCCCTCTAGAGCGCATCGTAATCTCTGTGGTTAGACTGTCAAGGAGCTGCGGCTCTCTCTTTAGTTGTCGCTGAGAGTGCAAGTTTTCGCCCAGCTTGCCTTGGGCGAAGAGTCGTATGTCGTCTTTGGTCAGATCCTCGAGCCGGAGTTGCGGGCATTCCTGGAACCCATCTCGAAATATATTATAGGGCCGGCTTGCGACACACGCCTTGACGTTCTGGTTTCGAGCGAGTCTGTGTATCAGATCCAGAGCTTCCTGGCGTTGGTTATCCGAACCGTCGTGTTCGTCTAGACCGTCGATAAAGAGCAAAATCTGTTTGCTGCTTCCAAGGTGTTGTATCGTCCTACATAGGACTTCCACTAGCTCATTTTCTTCCCACTCGTGAAGACGGGAATATCCACCTAGTCTCGCCTCCCGTTTACTGGCTGCCTCCCATTTACTGGCTGAAACCACTTGGTCTACAAGATCAAGATGCGATGACAGTAGTTGGTGGATGAGTGTTCGAAGCAAGCCGGACATCGATTTTTCGTCGTTGGTGCCAGCATACCAAAAGTAAAACGAAGCCTTGAGAAAGTCAGCATCGTCGCCTGATGCTGACTGAGACAACAAGTCGTGTGCGCGCTCGTCAAGTTCTCTTATCAGAGTGCTCTTCCCAGATCCGGGTTTTCCAGACACCCAGTATACAGGGTGTTTGCTCGAATGCAACCACTCAGCAAAGTCGTCCCACACAACTACTTGATCATCCTTGTGCTTGAATATCCACTGATACGTGTTGTTGTGAGCCCGGCATACGCGATTGCGCCTATTGTTGATTTTTGGAAACCATAGGCTTTCCACGATCGAACGTCTAGCGTCAACTTCGCGGTTCATTGTGGGAAGAAGCCGGCGCACCTCGTCCGATAAAGTTTTGAGGGGGTCGTTTAACCGTTCCAGTTGCACAGAGAGGCCTTTCATCTCATCTGTAAAATAAGTGCTGTTGCGTTTCAACGCATCTTCAACATCGAGAGACACGGTCGTATCTTTGATTTTTAGCGAGGAAAGACTAGAACTGAGTTGGGCAATGTCAGCTCTAATATCAGCAAACTCCTCGGTTGCCCTTAGAGTTTCGTCTGTGATAATACGCATTTCCTCGCTCATATTCTGGCGGTCTACAGCAGACTGGTCGTGAAGGTAAACCATCAGTGAGAGCATCAAGTTTGCCCTTGCATGATCCAGATTTCGAGACAGGGCGTCGATTTTAGGTTTGTCAATGTGGCTTTTCAGTGCCATTTTGACTACCATATTGAAATGGTCAGCATGCGTTGTACTGGATAGCCAGAAAGTGGACATGGTGAATATCTTGATATCAAGGAATCTAGAGTCAAGTGACTCACCACTTTTCCACAGGCTGTGAGGCCTATTGAGACCCAACTTATCCAGCATCGCTGTGAACTCCTCAGACACTCTCAAACACTCGAGGTTTGCACGATGTAAACCACGGGCAGGTCCTGGCTGCAGCAACTGGGAAGCGCTGGACTCCATCGACGTCTGGAGATGGGCACTTGAGACCGACAGACGTTGCACGCAGTCTTTCAATGACTCAAAGTGAATGTTCCCGCCACCGTTTGCGTAGTCGATGGTTTTGCCGACTAAGTCGATCCCAAGACTGACGAACTGGAGGGCGTTGCCCGCGGCCGCGAAAGTTGTAAGAGGGTCGACCATCTTGAATGCTGAACCCAACAACACTGGAAAGCATAGTCTGTGACGGAGAAGTCTGTCCTCTGCTGGCTGAGAAGAATGTCGAGAGCCAGGTTTAACAATATCAGGCTGGTAATGGGTGGGTGTTTGGGTGGAAAGCCTGGCATGAGTGGCTGATGTGCTGGCAGAGGCGAAGCTACCCACCGTCTGCAGGTCCAATGCGTGAGTCCCAATGAGGCGGGGTCAGAGGCTGAGTTGGTTGGGTGCGAGTCGAGAGTAGGACAGGCTCACTACCACGAAATGAGCAGTGATGACAGCCTGATCCCGGCAAGGCGCATTCCTGGGGAGGATTCTGCTATCAATGTACGGCGTATCTAGCTTAAGGTTGACACGGATGCTTCGATGCCTTCTGGGAACGTCAACATCGCCTTGCAAGCTATCCGGTCGACGGACAACATGTATTACTGCCACATTGACCTGCACTTCCGCCGTTGCCTCCCCGAGCTGCCTATACCCAGACCCATTCCTTCCAACTCACATCCTCGTTATCGTCGACGCTCAGAGGGAGGTAGCTTCTCTGATCCGAAGTGCTAGGCGGGAATATCCCATGTAAGGCTTGGGGATTATTGGCGTGCGCAGAACATCAGATTGTGTCGAGCTGAGGCTGGGTGAGGGAGGCTTGAAAGGCTGGCCAATGAAGCGCTGAAAGGAAGTGGAGACGTAGCCTGAGGTGTAGAGGGGCCCAGAGAGTCGCTGGCTGAGCTGATAGCTGAGAAAATGATTTGTCGACGGTATGGTGCCGTTTGCATGGAGATTCGACCTCGGAAACAGTGCAGAATGTGGTCCCTTTGAAAAAGCGCAGTGTACAGGCGACTTGGCCAATGGGTTAGTCAGTCTTTAAGGCAGCCGCCAATGAGGGAAAAGAAGCCGTAACTGTTATAGACAGCATAGTCTACAAGTCCAAAGGACTGAATCGAGATGCAAGAGCCTCAAAGTGTCAAAGATGTGAAAAGCCAATCAACAATTTTGAACGACAGCCTTGCCACGTCAGCCTCGTCCACCAGACCATCCGTTATTCATGACAACGAACCAATGCGTACTCAATTCTGAACAACAGTATATACACAACACCGTTGAAGCTGGTTCACTTTCCCACTCACAGGGTCACCTGGACGCCCTCTCTCATGGTCTCTAGTGTCTTCTTTCCAATCCCCCTCAACTTGGCCAGATCATTCCAGCTTCGGACAAAGACATCCTCGACTCCTTCGCCCTCTTGCTCATTGAGGTACTCCACGATCCCTTCGGCACGCTTTGCACCAAGCCCGTTCAATGTCTTGATTTTCATGATATCCCGGGTGTTGATGACTTTCAGAAGGTATTGTGTTCGAGGCGTCATCACAGCACTCGGCTCTATCGGTCCTTGTTGCGTGATGGGATCCGGTGATGATGCTCTTGCTCTGCGTTTCTGCGACTTCGCTTGTTTTCTCTGCCGTGGCCGAGAAGCCTCGTCTTGGTCGCTATCGTGGTAGGCTGAGCCCTCGTTATCCTCATCCTGGTAGCTTTCATCACCCTCGTCATTCCCACGGGACGTCTTTGGCTTTTTCGATCTGCTTGATAGATCCAGCCTCTCCTCTGAATCCCCCACTGCATCACTCGACTCCCTTTTCGGTGCAAGCTTCTCTCTCAGCCGTTCAATCTTACCCTTCAACTTCTCGTTGTCGGGAAAATACGGCCTAGCCAGCTCGTACATCTTCAGGGCGCTCCCAAACTCCCCGCGGGCTTGATGCTGCTTGGCCATGAACAGATAACTTAATCCTTCCGCCCTCTCACCATCTTGCCCTTCCAGCCTCTTCTCAATACTGTCCAGCCGTCGTTGAACTTCTTCAGATATGGACTTTTGTGGAGCTGGGTCGGGTGCGTTGAGAGCCCGGGCTGCAAGAATCTCGGAAACTTTCTTCTCGACCAGGTTTTCGATCGAGGATTTATCCATGCCCAGAGCTTGAGATTCTGGGGCACGCCGGATGAAGCTGGGTGTTGGGCGCGCGATTTTGGGTGGGCGAGCAGATGCCAGGAACGACATCTCAGCCGTGCGTTTCAGTGGAGACGACTTCTGTGGCATGAGTTTGGCACTCATAGCGCTTTTGGTTTTGTCCGAGTAGACTGCAAAGGCTTTTGGTGGCTTGTCATTTTTCGCGGTTGTATCCCGATTTGCAGTGAGGTTCACATTGACGACATTGGTTAGAGGCCGGAGTGGTTGCCGCTGCATCGTCGGCCCGCCGACTGGTGCGCCAGGGACCTGGCGCGGAGGACCCTTAAAGATGGGTTCATTCTCCACCTCGCGGACCTCAATCTTCTTGGTCCGGTTTGCAAAGTTCAGGGAGCTGAGTGTGTCAAGATGGTAGGCCTTGACAGGCGCCAGGTTGAGGATCATGACTGTGAAGCCATTGTTTTGTCCCAGTGAGAGAATCCTGGTCATCTTCGATTCGCGATACGGGATGCGCTGCTGTTTCTTGCTTATGGCTTCCACGCACTGCGCCAGGACAAACAAGGACTTGTTGATGCTCGCGGACTCGACCATTCTGTCCTTTCCATTGCCCGTTCTTCGATTGTCTTCCGAACCCGCCAGGTCTATAGCAGAAGCTGTGCTAATTCTCGTTTCCGTCGGAGTGATAATGGCCACCTTGACGCAAAGAATGGCATGGGACCGTGAGGAATGGGCGTTGAGCTTAGTGGCACCGGTACTTCGATTGGCATTGGCCTTGTCGTACAACACCTCGAAATCCTTCAAAGAGGCGCAAGGCATTTCGGTCAGACCAACGACCACTGTCTTTCCACCTTCAGCTTCTCTGATGGGGAGTCCAGTGGCCGTTCGCTTCTCGGGCGCCTCGAAAAGATCAAAGACGCGGTCGTTGTAGATCTCGTAGTAGCTCATGGACACTTCGACCGTGGTTTCTCCATTACTGCTTTTTTCAATCGCTCGACTCTTTCTGTAGATACTGCTAAGCAATCTCGGGATCATGCCACGGTCAGCCAGCGACTTTCCGCCACGCATTGTATGAGTCTTTCCCGTCCCCGTCGAGCCATAAGCGAAGATGGTGACATCGTAACCGAGGAGGAGATGTTTGACTGTGGGTGCAACTGCGGCCAGGGGTGTCAGTCAGGCGAATACCAACTTCTGTAGTTGGACAAGGAGCATACCCTCGGCATCGAATATCTCTTGCTGCGTCGCATGTTGCTCATAGACGCTGTTGAACTGGAAACTGTACTCTTCGGCAAAGTTCTTGGGGTTGGGAATCTTGACAATTGTCGGCTTCCCCTCCGGACCAGGATGGCTGCTCACGATCTGGTCCTTTTCGATTTCGGTTTTCAGAAGAGGTCGGATACGGGCGACGACACGCACGCTCATCTTGAGCTTTGCAGTTTATAGACGTTGAAGGATGAGGTTCTGCGGATGCGAATACAAGGTCATGGTCCGCAGCTGTGGTTGTAGGGCCGAGTAACTACAAGGACGACCATTTGGGTTGTTGCGGGGGCAACGCACTCAGCTCAGCCTTGTCCAGCGCCCAAATTTCATCCAGCTACAGACTCGGAGGAACACAATCACTTACATATCGTCACGAGTGAGTTGGATATCTACATTCATCGCTCACTATGAGCTCACCAGCCAGCCTCATCATGCCAGTGAAACTCTAGAAATCCCACCAGAATTGCGGCAAGTCTGCAGAGAGAGTGTCAGCCTTACCAAGCCATACCGCAGAAGCACCCAGACATCTTCTTCCGTCGATCGTGCTGCCAATCACCAATCCTCTCAGACGCCCTATATTCTCTCGAAGTGTACAAAGTCATATTTTCCAGAAAGATGGGGGAAAGTGTCACCCATTGTGCATGTCACAGCCTTCACGAGCAAAATGAACTGTAATGTTGAGCAGAGGGAATCCTTGTACGAAGATCTCCTGTGTTATCCTCGAATAAGGTTGAGCGCCTCCGTTCTTCTGGTCGCAGACTTATATCTCGGTTTCAATGGCACATGAATCCTTCAATGCAGGGATGCTTCCGCAGCCAAAGTGCATCCTGCACTGTTAATCAAGTTGCATATCGATCCTCCCCAGCCTGGGTGCTTGTTACTCGCTTAGCAGCAGCCCTAGGCGATGCGGATTTGCCTAGAGCAACAGGCAACCGGGCGAGTAAATAAGCATGCCTGCTTACGATCCTAGGCATCATCGCAGGCTGTAGGCTGTGGGGGAGATTTAGCTTCAGCTTTTTGGCCTCGCTTGTCGGCCGATCCAAGGATGCTCACCTGGGCGACACCATTTTCCCCGACAACAACACACTGGATATACTTCCGGGCCGTTACAAAGGTAAGTCCCAATAGACGTAACAAAACGTTTGTAGTTCAACGGTGTGTCCCCAAAGCTCGACCAACAGTTGCGACTGGAAAGAACTGCCCAACAGCAACTTTGTAGAGATCGGAATAGCTCGAAGGATGAGGGGCATATCAATCCATGCCAGGTGTTTTCCCACTTGTGTCCGGGTGGAGATTCGTCGGCTCCTCGCCCAGAAACACATGCTAAACTGGTACGAAGACTGTTGGTGGTTGTTTAGTCTGGTCGGGTCAGCCCACGTATTACTCTGGAGATACATGTACTCGATCATGGGCCACCCCAGTCTCAAAACAATAGAAGCAACACTTTCATAGTGCCCATGGGACATCATTGCGTTTCAAAGTGTCTCGTGCTGTGTCACACACATCGTGAAGGTTCTTGATACAAAGCCTGCGCAGACACTGATCAACTCACCCTGGCGCCCATCTTCGACTCACCCACCATGGATAGTTTTCAGGTCTACGAGCCCGGCGGCAAATTGGGCGCCTCGTCTCTGACGAAACGACAGCAGGCAATTCTCGCTATACCCACGACATACCTCGGCCTCAATGCTGGACCAAAACCAGGGACCGTCGCTGCCATCGTTCTGGGCTCAATCGGCGGGTTCCTGCTTATCATATACGTCATTTGGGCGGCTCTCAATTACGGGAATGTGTTTGGTCTTCGGCGCGGAGTGGTGGAGGAGGAAGTCATTCGTCGGCGCGGACCACGCAGCAGCAGCAGGCGAGAGGGGACTATCGTCGAGGAGACCATAGAGGTGGATAGGAGAAGTTCTGTACGGCGACGAGGAGCATCATCTGTGCGGGAACCGGATGAGGTGGGTTTTCGACTCAACTCCCCCCTTCTGGGAGATACTAACGGCCGGTGAAATAGGATGCCACCGTCGAGGAGTAACCAACAGGAGTCTGTCTGTTTAGAAAGTCTAGAGCATTACAGAGGAAGACTTGGGAGGTCACCGGCTTGCAAAATATTCTAGGAGGAGTATATTACGGCTATCACTAGGGGATCAGTGCCATACTTGACAGATTCTCAGATTTGCCTGAGGTTTTCAGAGAGCTCAGGGATCGGCGGTGCTTGTTTGCATGTTGCAGGGCTTTGTGACACGCCATTTGAGAAGTGCAAAAGTGCCTGTTCTCAAGAGTGACACTTGGGCGGGAGGAGAACAAGTCACCCACATCACCATCTCCATGTGCTGTATGTACGCTTGCATATTGAGCCTAATCGCTTACGACACAAGGGAACGAATGGTTGGGAATCAACGAAGGGTGGGTGGCTATTATTGTTAGGGTGCAAACGCATGGTGCATAACTGCTATGGAAAGAGGGCGGGCGCTATGGGGAGCACATGACTGTACAATTATGCCTGAAGAGAAGAATGAAGGATAGGGAATGGGGGACTTGTGTTTACAAAGATACGTGGGAGAATCATGATCATTACCGAGTACGGAGCACCCAGTACCGAGAATGTACATGCCTGACATAGGTACAGCCCACGATGCCATCTCATCATCTCATCATCTCACTACCTCGTACATACTTTGTGTGATGCCATGTTTGTTTACCGAGTCTCATCCACCCGCCCTGGTCCGGTTGCCCCAAGCCACCCGCCGCCCGCAGTTTCTCGACTCCACCGCATGCATCATCCACCAAACACCAAACACCAACATGCCCGCCGCGTCGTGGCCGATCCCCATTCACTGAGCTTGCTAACGATGCTTCATGAACCACACACTGTAGCCACGTCCCTCCTGTGCTCGTTCGGGTACCTGCTCCGTCTTGCAGCCCAACAACTACTCGAACTGACGCACCCGAACACACCAGCATATGCCTGCGACATACTGGGACATTTTTAAGAGCGCGCCCACGGCCTCCTCTATGGGGGACGGACCTCGTCTGAAAACGTGTTGAAACCCGCCAACGACAAGAAGAAGAAAAAGCATACCTCTTGCGCAAAACTGCACGCTTGAGCCCTACTACGCCGGCCCTGCGCAGATTCCTCGACTCCCAACCCAGTACCACAAGAACATCCCTTCGACGGGAGCGCCCTATTCTAAGCGCAGCGTGGCCCGCGCTCGGTGCCCTTGCACGCCCTCCCCCGCCTCGTCTGGCCCAGAAAGAAGATGGCGACAGAAGTCATTGTGCGCGAGTCGTCGCGCCGGCGGTATATCTGGCCCGAAGTACAACTGAATCTGTGGATATTCATCGTGTTGGCCGGGTCGTCTACAGTATTGGGCATCAATGCGTGGTTCATCGCCGTGCAGGATCAATTGCGGGTTGGAATTCCTTGGTATGCTTCCTATATACACAAATGGTCGTTGGACAACTGCTGACACCTGAATGACTCGGGCCTAAACAGGTTATTCCCCTTCGCCGTCATCTGCGGCTCCCTCACGATTCTCTTCCTCATCATCATCCTTATCCTCGCGGCACGCCGGTTACTCATCCCGGGCATCATCCTCCTGGGCAGCTTCGTGCTCTTCGTGTTATGGGTGACCACCCTAATAGAGACGGCCATTCAACTGT
>WJFF01000098.1:56009-69580 GCA_011800825.1 Fonsecaea pugnacius | reverse complement strand
GCGTCTGCGTCTTGTCTGTTTCTGTCTTCTCCCGTCCAGGGTTTTCCTGTCTTGGCCCCATCCCGTCCCATCCTTTTCCATGTCTGTTCTTTGATCCATTCTTTTTCTTCTTCTGTATAAATTAACTTGAGCGGTCTGCTTCCTCCCCTCTCCCCTCTTCTTGCTCTCAACAGCCATATAGATAAGCAGACACCCAGCTTACCAGCCAGCCACCGCAGCTCGCAATTGACCGGTCGAGGGTTCGTGTGCTTTCGCACAAAGGGATGGGTGGCTTCTGGTAGGGCTGGGACAAGAGGGGAGAAAAGTGGCTGCAAAGCTCTGCGTTTGTGTAAGTCGTATATCGCATATCTTCGTGTTCGGGGTTGTTTTGTTCTGTTCGTTTCGGTAGGTAGATAGGTAGTCATTGCTCGTAACAAAGGCGTTCAAAGCTGTCTTGTCTTCGGTCAATCTGACAGTCTCCTTTCGTCGTCTCGTGTCCATCGAATAAATCTATACCCACACCATAACTCCGCGCTTCTTTTCACCGTCTCACGCACCCACTCCCTTATGTTGTCATTTCAACTGCCACTTGCAGAGCCGCCCACCCCCACCGCCTTGAGGATATCGCTCACGCTCCAACCAGGTCCACCCGGGACAATCTCTCGCCAGGTCTCGTCCGGCACGCTGTCTTCAGCTGGCAGCACCGACCAATTTGGGCTGGGTTTGTCGGGAGAAAGCCACTTGAAGTCGTCGATCTGGTTCCATTGGTTGGGCACGGCCGAGGGATCTTCTTGAGATGCCGAGATAAGATCACTCTGTTCCAACTCAGTTAGCATTAGTCTAGCAACGGGGAATGGGGGAAGGGAGTCAAGTGTCGGCAGAGTACTCGACGTACGTGGAATTTTGGCAACACAGCGAACCTTATGCCCTTGCAATCCTCGATAATCGGCCGGCTCGTGCAGTGCAAGTAGACATCCACGTTCTCGCAGTCGTGCATGCGGAATTGGCGGCACTTGAGCACAAGTACGCTGCTCTTTACGCCTGTTATGTGCGCAGGGCCGGAAACTGAGCCACAGAGGATCAGGGATGAAGAGACAGTAGTGATTGTTATGCTCGCAAAGGGTGCTGTGGCAGTTGTCGGTACAGATAGATCGACCACACATCCACTGAGCTTTGAGAGCGAACAAGGCGTCTGCGTGTTTGGGGCCGACGAGGGCAGGATGATGTGTGTGTTGGATTGATTCGAGATGGAGGTCGATGTTGCTGTTGTGGACAGAGACGGCCGGTCACTTCCTTGCGCAGGGTCGGCCGGGGGTGATTGTGCTTTCGTTTCAGTGTTGATCGTGACGGCGTCTTTGTCTTCTTTTGTGGCAGGTTCATCATGTTCCCCGGGTATCGACTCCTGTTCGTCTTGTGCTCTCTCATTGGCAGGGGTGTTGACATAACTAGGGGTATTGACAAACGAGGGATTCGAGGAGGGCGATAGATAGCCTGATACATTGCGACGTTTCTCTTCCGCAAGCTCCGCAGCGTCGCTGAGTGACAAGGCGGAGGGAGACTTGGACTTGAAAGAGAACTTGGGTTTAGGAGCGTGGGATTTGCGTGTTTCATCCAGCTTCTCTTGCAGTGCCTTGATAGCCTCGCCATAGGTTCTCTGGTCGTAAGGAGGGATGTATCCTGAAGCGTCCTTGACCTCGCCAGATAGTCGCGTGATGCCGGCGAGGCAATGGTCCATAGCATCAGAGCGCTCGCCGCCTATGAGCGCAGTCTCGGCGAGACGATCCATTTCATCCTGGAGAGCTGTCGCATGGTTCCTTTCGTCAGCCACGGTCTCTTTGGCAGCGTAGAGGACGCAATGTACCGGTGATTTCATGCTGGAAAAAGTTGAAGAAACGCTGTTGATGGGAGAGCTCGCCGAGAGGCTCGGCAACCTGGCGTGCTTGGTTTTGAGGCTCCATGGTGGTCGAGGTCAATGCCAGGAGAATTGGCTAAGGGAATCAACAATGCGATATGATTGACTTGGGGATCTGGAGATCTGCCAAATATGCTTTAATATAAGCCTGGCTTGTGGGCGAAGACAAGGGCTCTGGGGTTGAGATAGCGCGGTGCTGAGCAAGGAGCCATGACGAAACTCTTCGAATGTCCCTGTCACTGACCTGTGTCGTCTCGAGGGGTGAATGGAAGCTTTAGCGGTGCGGGGGTGGCGTGATTGGGGGCCGAGTGGCACCTGGGCGGAGGCAGGGGTCCTGGTGGTCACCGAATCGGCCACCGATTGGGCGGTTCACAGGCATCAAAAGCCATGTATGGTTAAAGGCTCACCTAAGTCACCGCCCATCGAAGTCCCCTACTCGTAGTTAGAACAGACCCCCAAAGACCTGCAGCATAACCACCAATGACCTTCAAACGGTCTCCATTTCCCCATCTCGCTCAATCTGCGTCTGTTGTCATCATCGTTTCTCCCACTGCGATCCTACCTTTTCTTCTATCTCGTTCCTTATTTCCGACCACTAAGGTCCCTGCTCACACTCGCTTCCTTTCTGCGCATGGTCCTACGCTCCTTTGCACGTTGCGCTTCAACAGTTGCCAAGAAGACTTTGAGGCGTGGCTCTGGTCGGAACGAAATAACCAGCCAGCAACTCTGTGGTAAGGCTGGTGACACCTGTGGTCTCTGCATCTTTTGCTCACATTCTGCAGACGATGTCCTCGATCGACTGCGTACCAGCCTTCCTGCTCCAAACACTTGCGACATTATCGACATCAACCCCGGACAGGGGATATGGTCCAAGAGTTTGCACCGTATCCTTCAACCTCGACGCCATGTACTTGTCGAGTCCAATCTGGAGAAATACGCGGAGCATCTCCTGCCCTTGTTGACGAGCCATAGCTCAGCATATCGGCACTCGACTGTTCTTGAGGACGTGTTTGACCCAGCAAAACAACTGTTGACTCAGTATGAGGTGGAAAAAGCTGCTTCTGTCGGGAAGGCCCCTGGATACAACAGATGTTTGTTGATGACGGTCAATCTCTCTGGGGCAAAGGTCAGCATCGGCGGGTATATGGGATCATTGAGCAGAAAATTCTTCGATGAGCTCTATCTGTCGGTGCTTGCAAGTCCTCACAATGGCTTCTTTCGCTATGGTCTGATCAGGGTTTTGGCATGGATCCCTGATCACGAAAAAGATTCTTATATTCCCCGGACCGTGCACGCACGCCACAAGCAGACCATCATGCTTGAAGCAACCACCGACATTGCCGAGGTAGCTGGTGCGTCAGCTGCAACAAAGTCAACCAGGTACAGGAAGTGGCCCGACCTTGAATTGGAAGAAATAGCAGTGATTAACGCTAGAGCCAAAGATAATTCGGGGTACAAGATGCCAAAATCGAGGCTCGACGCGCCTCCACCGCGGGAGTTGCTCAGTATCGAGCCTACTCCTCGAAATTTGCGGAAAGCAGACTTCACCTCGGACGCAGAGTGGGTGCCCAGACTACTCGAGTTAGACGGCCACATAAAGAAGAAGTATCCCCATTGGTATCGAAAATATGCTTTGGGGCAATCGATTCGCAAACTGGGCCTGAAAACGCCACTTCAGAAAGAATGGGGGGAGCTTCTTCGGCGGGCAAACACTACACACAAGACCCATATGAAAGCTGTCGAATTGGTTAACCAAGAAAGGAAACTGATATCGGATTGGAAACTTGAGATATCCAACGCCAAGGGCAAACCCATCGATCCCGACACCGAACTAGCGCTCCAAAAGCGTGCGGTAACCATCAAGGAGAACCTAAAAGCATTGAATCGAACGAACAGAATCTTTGCGGAGAAGGCTGTCGACGATTGTAGAGCTTGGGATATGTCACCACCTATCCTAGCCTGGAATCGTCGGGAAGCTCACCCTTTGACCGTTTACAATGGCGAATTCGATGCTCCGAACCGCCAAATGGCTCTTCTGGATGTGATTCCACGAGGAGACTTGATACTCAAAGTCAACACTTATGATAAGATGGTATGCTTCCGCTACATTGTCACAACCCTCTCTCTCTACCTCTCCAAGAGTGTCGCTGAAGCGTTGAGGGCTCTGGTACATGAAGGGCTGGATGACTTTGTTAAGACCATTCCAGGGATCCATGATCCCACTAAGGGGGGGTGGTATGATCTGACCACCTTGCGAGTGAGAGTCTTGCCAACGGACATGTTCGTGGAAATTGGGTTGGCTTATGAGAAGTGGCCGTTTCGCATGAGCACAGAGGCCATCCTCATGACAACTGCAGATCCAACAGCCGGATACAGTGGCCAAGATGATGATATGAAATGATCCACCAAGTGGTGGCTATATTAGAGTATTGTATAGTATGTGCGAGTTATGTCTCGTCTTGGGCAATAGAAGTGGACTATTAATGACAGCTGGCTTCGTCCATTCCCTTTCTGCAGACTCCCCTTCGTCCTGCAATCACGCTCCTTGTGTAAGATGCCACCGCAGACGAGCGAGGTCTTTATCCGAACAGCTGGTCAAGCACATCTTTTGTAGTCATGACCGTGGCGAACTCGCCCTCGAGACTGGCGAGATGGACCTTTTGCACCGTCTCAGCATCAAACCCACCTTTGTTGAAGCAGGCGGTGGCATCGCCGAGGATGACGATCGTGCCATTTTCACCTCCTTCTCGTCCTTCGCCCTGACCAGGCACGCCAGGCCTCTTTTTGACCACGCCCAAGTCCTTTGCCCACCGCACGCTCGTCGTCACGCAGTGGTCCGTCGCTATCCCAGCGACGACGAGCTGCTCTATACGGCCTCGTTCGAGGATCTCTTTCAGCTCGGCGTTGCCGAACGCCGTGTTTGTCGATTTGGAGAGGACGTGTTCACGGGGAGCAGTGGCAGATTCGCTCAACTCCATCACCGTCACTGGCTCCGCGCAAGGCATGAACTTTATCCCGTCCCTCTGCGTCGTGCCCGAGACGTGCAGTGGTGACAAAGGGTTCGTCGATTTGTGGTATACATGCACGATTTCTACCGCGTAGGGCTCCTTTTTGGAGTCATCGTTGACTTGCTCGTCGATATTTGGGGCGCCCGAATACATCGAAGAAGACGAAGTAGAATGATCTTCCAGTTGTCCGTGAGATCTGCTTACTCTATTATATCCCCTGGCTGCAGCGAGTAGGGCCGAGACGTTTTCCTCGAAATGGGGTGTCGACCGCTCACTGCCAAAGTAGCCGTTGGCGGTGTTCAGGCCGCGTTGGATGTCGATCAACAGGAGCGCGGTACGAGTTTCTGACGCTGGCGAGAGCTGGCGACCACGGGGTGGTGTCGATTCGGTGGACATTGTCCTTTTTTCGTCTTGGATTCTCGCAATGGGACTGCTCCGTCCTTGGTGGACGGGTGGTCTGGTGGTGGTGCTATTAGTTGCAGGCGATATCGATTCGGACAGGCACCAGGTTAAACTAAACTGGGTCTCTATCAAATGTCACTCGCTGTGCCTTGTTTTCAGGGCGAGAGTAAAGTTCGTGAATAGAATTGAAGAGAAAAACAAGGACAAAAACTTGGACTCGGTCACCAGCTATATATCTGTATACCTTGATCTTAGGTATGCATCTGTAAAAGGAGGAGCCAAGCATTCCCTTTCAAACTGGGCGTCTGCCTGCTAGAAAAATCGTGCGATGCGTCCAATGAGACCCCGAGGGATACGAGGACCGAATACGCTGGTAGCAAGGCGCGAAAGGGCTGAAGAGGCCCCATGGGTATTATTACATCAGATCTGGGGTGGGGAGAGAAGCGAGGAAAAGATTCCCACGCCTCGATAAATGGGAGTGGCGACCATCAATGGCTTCTAAAAGGGAATGGACTCAGGGTGAAAGATGTTTAGAGCCTGCCTAGGTAGAGTATATACTGTAGATCATGTAGAATAGACACCTGCATATCATATGATGGCAGAAACTCAGCCTTGCGCGTGGTGGGGGCGATGAGGTCAATTCGGCAATACTGTAGCAAACTTGATGAAGAGTTCGTCCTCGAACACTGGCAACAAAGAATCATAGCCGCCTCTCGTTACCATCTCCTGGGGACCACGAGAGGTCGCGCCGACAGACACAGAAATCAATTGTGGTATGATTGGAAACCCCGAGACCGAACATGGCAAAAGCCTCACAACGGTTTCGCTTAGGGAGATGCGGCCGCAGGCACCCACAACTGTTCATCCGTCTTGGTGACACCAGCTTAGAAGGAGTTGAAGCTCTTCGTCGTGGCCAAGTAGCTGTCAGCAACGGCCTGGATCTGGTGCAGCTGGTCTCAGTCTCGGTTGGGAGCAGATCCTCTGAGGGATGAAGCCATATACTCTGTCCAGGTATTTGCTAGTATCAAAGAGCTAGTAAAAAGCCCCTTCACCAGTCTCGGTTCCAGATTGACAACGAATCAGAATGTTTCAAGATGGAATGCTCTAAAGAGGTTCGCATCAAGGGCTGGTCGAACCAGGAGCAGGAGCAGTAAGAGCAGCAAAACTTGCCGAGTAGAACACCGCCTTCGGAACGTTTGTGCTCGAAAGGACAAGAGATATGGTGAAATATCCTCTCAAAGGGGCGTCGCGGCAGTCCCAAGCAATCCAAGATGAAGAATGGGAGATGACCAGACTCGGCATGCTCTCGGCCTTTAGCCGCGGCGTTCTCCAGACACGGCTGCAAAAAAGTAATGTTTCGTTCCTCTCTCTGTGTGTCTCTGAAACCTCACGAAGCCCAAGACTAAATATAACAAGCACACTGTGCCGCACTGGTCAATGTGGACGTGTGCGGGCTTTTGTGTGCTGCAGATTGGTTCTAGATTCGACATCTCAGACAAATCGCTGATTCCCCGCCTGTAGAAAATGAAGTTGCACCTCCAAAGCTTTGTGAGTGGCTGACGTGAGGCTTCGAGGAAGGACCACTGGCAGGCAGGCTTTGACAATGGTATTGGGTAACCATGAGTGTGAACTGGGTGGGCATCGAGTATATAAACTGAGCCCGACGCAAGACTTACCTCTGATGTAGCAACCAGACAAGCAAGCAATTCACTCTTTCTCATACCAGCATTCGTTCCTATATTCGAGATCCCTGGAGAGCTCGCTGCCGCCATGTCGTTCTTCAAAAAGCTTCTCCCAGCACTTCTCCTTGTCCCAGCTTTGGGTCTCGCGTCCCCCTTCCCGAACCCCGTGGCCGCGCCCCAGTCTTCGGAGGACACGGATCAGATCACCTGCTATGAGTCCGGGAGCGGACTGGTCACCACCCAACAAGCCACCGACCTCGTCAATGAGTTCAACCGCATTGTCTGCCAATCCAACCCGAACGCACCCTTCTCGCTCAACCCTCTGGAGGGAGTGTCAGTCGATGACCCATCGGGTACAATCATCTTCCAGAATACCTTGGATATGGTCGCCACACCACCCAGCTGTGGGGAGGTGGTCGGTGACTTCCAGAAGCTGTTGGATCAGTGTTTCACTGGGAAGGGCAGCTATGGTGGTGTTTTGATCGAGACTGCTGGTGGAGGAAGGACCTCGTACATTATCAAGTCGCCATGAATCAGAGCAGATGACGTATTGGAGGGTGAGGAAGCAGAAGTGCACGGTGATGAGGCAGATGATGTGCAGCCGGCGCCATCGATGCGAAACGTCAGATCTACTTCACCCTTCATCTCTGTCCGATCCAGCTCTCTGAGAGTGCAGAGGCAAAAGTTGTTGAGTGTCAACATAGGACATCTTTGAGAAAGTCTTAGAATTGATGGTCATTGAGAATGGTGGTCGTGAATCGGGTGTTCCACCTGATGGCATCTAGATCCCACGCCAATATATCATGCTTGACATAACTAATGATTGAGTTGATAACAGCAACATGGTCTCAGCGCGTGTGTTCTGCAATAACGAGTGACTTCTTTCGCTTAGCAGAGGCCTTATATAGCCCGTTGTTCAACCATACACGACAAGATGCTTGCGGCAGAAGATCTGACAGTGATGATGAGTGAGTGAGAGGTTACGGAGGCAGAGAGGTCAAGTTAGAAGATTAAGGTGAGTTCACGATTGGAGATTACAATTCCAGGAAATGGTTGATGCCGCTTTAAGGAAACAGTATAAACTCGCCAAACATGTCTCACGCTGCTATTATCCCCTGATTCTGTCTCCTCCATTGAATCCACGCGCCCTTTGAGGTGCTCAACATTCATCACGCCATAACCTCTTGGAAATATTCACCATGGTTTGCTTGAATGCTAATGCAGCGGTGCCCGAATGCTTCATTGATCAACCCAGTGTCAAGCGTGCAGGAGTGTGGTAAGATCCAACCTTGGACAAGCCGGTACCCCAGTTCATGGCCTCTCACACTCACACCTACTTTGTTCGGTTGATCTTCCTGTCACGCAACGGCCTCTCATGCCTGTCCAGACTGACGAACCTCATTTCCTCATTCTGACCAATCTCAACATCCAAGGGGTTGAGAGAAGCCATGACTGCAAATAGGTGATTGATTAGGCTGGAATGGGCTGGGCCAAGCCGGGCTGGACGCAGCCACAGAACAATAAGTGTCTAACTCTCAGCCTCATCAACAGAAACTAGGCACCCCTAATCGCCCCTTGAGCAATGCCTGGCTCTGTCAAAAACCTTACCATGGACACCGATACGTCTGGTCGAACAAAGATATTCTGCTCGCTCCCCCAAGAGCACGACTCACATTCCCGGTAAGAGCTTGATACGATAGATCGCCGGTGTGGTCGTCTCCAAGCTCGCCTGTGGAGAGTATTGCGCACTTCTATTTACCTCTTCACAATGTCTGGCCAGGGTCGCTTGAAGAGCAGATACTCCTTGGGCCGTCTCCGAGAAAAGTTCCACTGGAGGTCACGTCCTCAGTCGGTTGACAATGTTGTAGAGAGGATGCCAAATGTCCCAACAATTGGCATAGGTGGTAGTCCGGCTTTCCAGGGGGAAGATCTACAATCTTCAGAAGCTGATGATCATGCACTTGATGCCTCCAATCAGGCCAGGTATTCGCACGCCTCATCACAGGCGTACGCGGCTCTGACATATACCAGCCCTAGACAAAGCATCCGTCCCAATGCAGACGACCAAGTCCGAATCAACGTCTCTGGTCTTAAGAAGCCCGGATGCGTAAATTTATCGAGCGAAGAAATCCTTATTGACAAGAGTGAAGAAGTCTACCAGCTCATTGAGATACTCAGGCGCCGAGGTATGCGAATGTACCGACTCGTTATCGAAAACCTGACGTGATCGATACTGAAATTGACTGCTTCATAGGATATATCGATATCTGTGGCTTTCAAGGCGTGTCTTCCCGCTCCCTGTCCGTAGGACCAATCATCGGTCTCGACTGCGATCTCCCGGTTGAGGTCGTGACTGGGGATCCATGCTATTCGCTCTCGAAAGGCCTGAAAATCAACGTGGACCAGACTCTTATCGATTTCTATGATCAATTCTTGTCTGGACCCCGCGGGGCAGCTTCGCCTATTTCGTCCACCGTTTGCGCGGACAGCATCCTCGTCCGAGATGTAAGAGATTATGATGCTGCTAAGGGGCTGGAAATCAAGTTTCACCGAACTCTGCGAATACCTGATGATGGCAAGACTTACCCACTACCGACAGATTTCGGGCAGGTCAATCTACTTCCCGTGGCAAGCTTGTCAACACAACTGCCGTCAGATATGAGCGCAACGGGCGGGGCCTTGTTTCCCCTCTATCAGCGGGAGGCGGTCGTGGTTCATTTCGACCGGACAGTCTCAGGGTGGATGGATCCTGAAGCCCCTGCGACTTTCGCCATCAGAGCATTTAAGGGACACACAAATTGTCTTACCGGCCACCCCAAGTCATTCGCCGAGTACGCTTCCGTTCAGGATTATGTCGTCTTCCCCTTCCAACAACGCCTCGATGGCTGTGTATCTCAGTCCGGTGGTACCAACCAGTTCGTCTCCCTGCCACTGGGATTGAACAGCACATCTCCATCGCAAGCTCCTACGGAAACCTTGCGATTCCAAGTGGCGCCAAGGTATCCAGATGGCTGCAACTTCATCATGGGCGATAAAAGGTCTCCGAGGCTGGACATTCACGCTACTCCAAACCAGCTAGGGCTCAATGTTGGAACATCAGTCACGATGGGTGGAAGTCCGCATTGCCAGCGGAAGCTGAAGGAGACTGCCTACAGGACCGCCTCTCCGGAGCTTTTCAAGAACGAGGATCTATACCCTCTCCCCAAAGACCACTGTCGGCCTACGTATATCTGGGAGCTCAAGAGCCTGACTACGGGTAAAGACTCGCAACAGCCCCGAGGGACTTGGTCTATTAGCTCGGTGGGGAGTCTTTCGCTATCCGTTGACTGGCTATCCTTTGGTATCTCTGGAAAACCCAACACCACCGTCCAGATTTCTCCCTTCCACCATCTGCAAAGTTTCAGAGCTCGGATCAAGTCTCGAATGCCACAAGAAAGCCCGACCTTCGATCATAACAAGCTCGCAATCAATGGAAACGTCCTTCTAGAAGGCCCTGGTACCTGTAGAATAGTCCAGCAAGGACTCCGCTCCGACGGCTCTACAGGGACTCTCACTCTGACCAAAGAAACAATTGAAACTCTGCCAAAACAGGTTAATCTCTATGGCAGGAATCGACGGCCTTTGTCAAGATGGGATGTCGACCTCATTGCCGGTGGAAGAGCAGGTATGACCGTCCACGCTGATGACAATCCAAAAGCTTGGAATTGGACCTGCTCTAGCCTAGTCACCGTCCATATCCTGAACCACCTAGCTTTTGAAGATGTCACATCAATCGCGTGTCCGTCCACGCCAATAGATCTGTCCAGCTATCTTACCCGCAAAATCCCTGTGTCCACCTTCGAGGAAGCTGGTGTGATCCCTTCCATTGACAACACGCGTGTTATCCACGCTGGAGTCGTTATTCAGAACGGGAGACAAGTGGCTTGCTTGCTCTGCGAGGAGAATCTTTGCGATACACTGTAAGTTGAGGCTTACACGGTGCTAAATCTTCCTTTTCGGGTTCAGAACTAAACTTGTGTAGGCTGCCGGTTTGCAATCACGCATTCTGTGGACAATGCATTCTTAATCGCACAGACGGCAGAACCTTGGTGACCTGTGCTGCATGCCGGAAAGAGAATGCTTCCACTGTTCGCCTCTTCCCTCCAAAGACAATACGCGGAACCATTCGAGCATCGACATCCTCAAGCTTGGGTACAGAAGTTCGGAACGTTTCAGAGTCTTCGAGAAACCGCTTGAGTACGAGAAAATCACTAGGGACCTTCGAGACTCCCCCTACACTTCCCAACAAGCCAAGAGTGGCATACGAGGATGCTATTAAATCCGCGCTTGCTCAAACCTCGGTACTCACCGACGCATGTGGCAAAGGAGCTGAGACTCGCGTCATGCATTTGCTAGAGCGAGGTGCAAAGGTCAACGAACTACCAGCCGAAGAAGGCGGACGGACTCCACTTCAAGCAGCCGCAGAGGGCGGTCATCTGAAAATTGTTGAGGTACTTTTAAGGCACGGTGCCGATGTCAATGGAGCAGCAGCTCCTTTCAACGGCATGTCTGCACTAGCTGCCGCTGCGGATCGAAGTCATGTGGAAGTGGTAAAGATGCTCCTTGCCCGTGGTGCACACGTAAATGTCGTACTTCCAGGCTGGAGAGACTACTCATCAGCGCTCCAATATGCGTGCAAAGCAGGCCACACTGAGATAATCCGCTCTCTTTTAGAGGCTGGGGCCGAACCCAACAACAAGAAATGGAAGAGTACAAGTCCACTGTGCCTAGCTGCAGAACATGGCTTCGTGGAAGCAGTCCAATTGTTGCTCGAATACGGGGCAGATGTCGACAATGCAGCTTCTTTGGAGCTAGACCACGGTCGTCCACGGGGTACTACACCTCTTCACGAGGCTACCATAAAACAACACAAAGAAGTGGTGGACTTGCTGCTAAGACATGGCGCAGATCCTGCCATTGTCGATACAGGGCAATCCTCACCCTTACACATCGCCGCCGCCTTCCCGGACCAAGCTATCTTGCAGCTCCTCCTGGAAAGTCCGCGAATACACAAATTTATCGAGATGAGGGACAAGTATAAGGCCGCATTAATGCAAACGATATGCAAGCACGAATCGTTCGACAGGATCAAGTATTTCCTGGAAAGGGTACCCGGCCCTCGCGACCTCTTCCCTCTCAAATGCTGGGCGGTGTTTTTCTGCTGCGGATTTGGCTACACAAAAACTGTTGAAGATTTGCTGAGTCTGAATCTGAGCCCTAATTTCAATGTTTCCACTGATGCCACTCGTCTTGTGGGTTACCAAGCGGAGACACCGCTTGAGCATGCCATTCTAAAGGGACATACAGAGGTTGTTGAATTGCTGCTAAAGCGTGGTGCCGTCGTATCTTCGTCCAGCGGATTTAGACTCTCGAAGGAGAACCCAATCCTCACAGCGGCTTCTAAGGGGTTTCTCAACATTCTCAAGCTTCTACTGGCCAACGGAGTCTCCTTTGACCAGCCGTTACGGTCCGAGGCGATGCAGAAGGCTGCTAAAAACGGGCACACTGCTATTGTCGAATTCATCATGAGCAGCCATCTGCACAGTGCGGATAAGTCGGAAATGAACAAAAGTCTGCACAAGGCTCTGGCGGGGAGTGACGCCCAAACCTCCCGCTTCCTTTTGGTATCTGGCGCTGATGCGAACTGCGAACATGAGGGGAGACGACCTCTCCATCTGGCATGTTTTTCGGCTGAGATCGTGGAGCTTCTGCTTGCGCACGGGGCCGACGTTGGCGCGGAAGACGAGGAGAAGAACCTCCCTTTGCACAGAGCGGCGTTTGCTCGCAACAAGGACGCCCCACGGATAGTGCACCTGCTGCTCGAGGCCGGGTCCGCGATCGACCAGAAGAACGCGACGTATGACACACCGCTGATGAATGCGTGCACGGCCCGAAGCGTGGAAGTGATCAAGGTGCTCGTTCTCGCCGGCGCGGATGCTTGCGCCACGGACGCCGAGGGCCGGACGCCACTGCATCTGTGCTGTGCCCGAGACGGCGACCACAAGGCCGACCAGCACGAGGCTATCCGTCTGCTCGCCAGCCTGCTCTGGGTCGACGTGGACGCCGAGGACGACAAGGGCCGCACGCCTCTCGACCTGGCGGCGCAGTCGTTCCGAAGCCCCGTGGTCCGCACGCTCCTCGACGTCGGGGCGGACCCGAAACTCGTCGACCTGGAGCGCCTGCGTCACGGCATCGTGGTGGCGCACACGCCACGCGCCACAATCTACGAGTGCGAGGCCGTGTGGCAGATCCGCAAGGCCCTCGGCCAGACCGAGTCGCTGTACGGAGACGAGCTGCCGGTCGGATTCAAGCGGGTCCGGAGGCTGGATAGCACAGACAAGGGCGGGTCGATGAAGCAGGTCAGCGAGGACGGGACAGTTGACAGTTTTGTCTTCGACATGGCCGTGTTGAATGCCATTTCCTCGTTTCGGGAGTTGTGAGCGACACAATCAATGTACTTACATCAGGGGTTGGGGAATGTTACTGATTTACTGATATCCTCTCACAGAGAACACATGGCCTACTCCTAATAATGACTCTCAAGTTAGC